>JAXGGS010009789.1:2498-12796 GCA_035585475.1 Armandia brevis | reverse complement strand
TATCTGAACAGGAATATTAATATAAGATACTCGATTCAATAATTTGTTTGAGCAAAATACCAGTTTAACAGCTTCTTACCAAGTTAGGGAGTATATCGGTTGGTGCGACCAATTTATGAATACAAAAATATACTTTGTTGAACATGTCTTATAAAAAGTAAATATGTAAACGAGCTGGCACCAGTAATTTATAATCACAGTATAGATCTAGATAATGTGGTAGAACATAAAGAAAACAAACCATCATTGTCAATCTGGAACGTGTCTTCCTTCATCCAGTCACTGTACACTATAACTGCTAATACTCTTCCGATGCTCATTGCATAGCGCAATTTTCCTCGAAAACTGCAGCCACGTATATCATCTCGGTTAATGAGTGCCACCCAAGCACCGCTAGGCTCGATTAAAATCTCCAGTTGTTCGCAGCTCTTCCTGGTACCACCCCTCGCCTTCACATGCACTATTCGACTGCTCGCTATATTCGCTCGATTGTACATCATGATAAATCGTCCAAGATATACGGTTGATGATCGAGCGTTTGTTCTAGGATCTCTGTATGAGACGTTCAGCATAGCATCTCTTTCCTCGCCGTTGGCAATAACTCCGACACACAGCAGTGTCCAAGTTACTGTCATCGAGGTCAGAATGTAAGATGTCCAATTTACTTTTAAGATAACAGTGAAAAAACTCTCTCTTTGATTGAAATATGGAAGCATTGTTTTATATATATAAGTTATTGATAGCTACGTCTAATCCTTTAGATCACGAAAATTTGCGGCTCATCCTTTGGAGAGAAATGCCGAGCAGGTAGACTTCCTCAGGATAATAATACTTCTAACTCTGATGCTCAGCTTGCATTAGGTTACACCCGCCTGCTCAACATCTACTCGCCTTTTGTATGCACGCTCTGAAAATAGATAATTAAGGCGCACTCCTTCAAAATGCATTCATATTAATTCATATAGTTGTTATATGAGTGGCTTGCTCTTATCATAGTCATATTCCAATCGAGGACTCCTCTTACTAGGCTTGATGCCGCAGGTTATCAACATATAAGTTTTTTCTCTCTTTAATTTGGGCAAGTTTACTACATATTTCCCGTGGAAGGCAACCCCTTTTTGACATAATTGCGGCTTATCTTAAGACACTGTAATATGGTGTTATTTACCCATGTCTAAGATTACCGATTTATCTGAAGTTTTCAGATATCTGTTCGTACCTGCACGACGTGTGGCGAAATAGAATGAATTTTGGCCTCGTTCATCGAACTATGATAAAATTCAGAATATGAAAGATATATTACTAAATTAATGGGGTTATTTGGTTGGAATGAACATGGAATCGTAGTGTAAAGGCAATATTGTTTGAAAATGTCCAAAAGTCAGCCCGACTGCATGTAAATTCAACATTCTTAAAAAATGTTATGTGGCCCGACTCGAATTGCATGATAAGTTTACCGAAGTAAACTGTTTCAAGCAACCCCCCATCAACGGGCAAGTTTCTGTCCAGTGCGCCTATAAACGGATACTATTGCTGTGTACCAGGTAAGTATTTATTAAACGCGCTGTATACAGTCTGTTTTAGATACATTGCCGTTTCTAATATGAAATGATTTTCTGAGTCTAACTTACAATGAGAGATAATTCCCGTTTATTTATAGTCATTTACCAGATGCATTATGCTTCTCGGTACCAATATAATTACCGGTGACTGTACCTAACTGTACCTTGACCAGCAACTGAGACAAGACTCTTCGGCCAAGGCGCGCATATGGGTTTTTCCCCCAAAGAAAACGCCTAGAACATGATACGCAATGGGATCTGTCAATTACTGAAACCAACCAATGGATATATATGAGAAAAAAATCTAATCACTTACACCATATAACCATACATAAAGTACACACGTACATGCACATTTTACCCTTGATTCTGACCGTGTACGTTACTACTTTGACCACTGAAGTAGTTCCTATAACAATAACATGTGCGTAACTACTTTGAGCGTATCGAAACATAGTTCGCTTGTCTGACGCTTTTAACTGCGTATTCCCCATGGTCCAGTATTTATAAATAGTCATATGACTCGGAACATGTGACCCGTGGGTGTTTGAATACATACTTGTATTTGTCACACCCTGCCTTCTCACGGTCATCCACCACTTGGAAGTGAACACAGGACACATCAGCATGACTTTATGATGAAGAAAGGTTGGTGATGAAACCGTCATGCGTTTTATTACGGAGTATTAGCGATTTTAACCACGTGTCCCGAGACTTTATAAACGCTCCGATTAGCAGTTTAATGTTATTTTTCCCCACGTCGTCCTTTGCAGGTATTCTAGAATTGGTCATGTGAAGAATTTTTCAGTCCTGACATTCCTGTAAACATGGGGAAATTAGCGGACTTATTCAAGTCGAAGAAGGATAAATCCCCTCAGAATTTAGGACCAGGTGGTAGCAGTAAGTTTTACGTAAAGAGACCGTTCGGGAAGGACCAAATTCGCCTTGTTGTGTTCAAGGATCACGATGTACAAGGACGGAAGAACATATACGACTCTGCCGTACGTGAGGACATGGCAGGACAGGCTGTATCCACGAAACAATACAGCTGTCCTCTTCAAAAAGCTGCTGCTTGTTCATCGCATAGACTTTTCCGTGAGTGTAACAAACAGAAACCACCCACTAGTCAAACCCCTAAAGGTAGGAGACACAGCTCAGACCAGACTATGTTATCAGAGATGATTTTCGGGTCAACTCCCATGCCCCACAAGGCTTCAACGTTAAAAATTCACAAAGTGCGTTCTCCCAATCAACTGATGATCACTCAAGTATTTTTGCCTCTGAAAATAGAGAAAGAGACCAGAGACTCAAGCCTGTCTTGTTCTAGTTTGTTAGACAGTATGGACTCGTATTCAATTCAGACTGAGCCAGAGTCTATCCCCAGGAGGACAGAAGAGGAGATAGAAGCCAGCCCTGTTGCTCAAAGTGTCCCAGTTGCTGTACCACCGAGGAAAAAGATCCCCACTCCAGAGAACGAAGACAGTGGCATATCAGGCTCAGTGTCCAGTGTGAGCTCGTACGCGTCAACCCCCCTACATTCGTATTCTCCGAGTTCCACCCCGTCCAGCAGCACCCACTCCAACTCCGTCAGCAGCCACCGATGGAAGCGACATAAAAACACGTCGCTGGAGTATCTGGAAAACCGGAGCGAGGAAGCCTCCGAACCTATCCCCATCGCCAAGAGACCGCCTAAAATAGGCGTTGGTCTGATTTTCTCTCTCCCCGAAGACGATTACGATGGGGATTACTATTTCAGAAACTTTTTCTTCTCTCACATATCGCTAATAGAAGGACACATGTACAAGTTACTCACTGGTATAGACAATGCGTTACGTCGTAAATGCCAGACTATGGTTAAAGATGTGTTTGAACAGTTTTGTGTAGCTATTGTAAACCTTTACACGGCAAACAGACTGCCCGACCCAGTCTGGTTGAATTTAATGTGTTGTCCCACGAAACGTGTTCCACTCTGTGACAAATTTCTACGAGAGTTCATGGCTGTTATTGAGAAGTGTGACTCTAAAGCTCCTCGGTTCATGGGTGCTCTGTTGACGGGAGTATTAAGCCATCATCTAGCATGGGTTGCCACGGTAACACCAACTGGAACTGCTTTGAGTGGGAACTATTCTGCCAAACATTCAGCGACTTGGGTAAGTTCAACAATAAGTTTTGCTTGCAACCTTTTTATTTCAAACTTAATTTCGTAGCTAGTAATTGTTTTTCTCCATTAAAACTACGTCTGGAATGATAGATTTTGTAGCTACGCATTTATTTACATGCTGCCTTATGCACCAATTAATTTACTTTGATCCATATTAAACACCCATTTATGAACTTTGAGTAGTCTTACACAGACACTTTTATCTATCTCATCTATTCTGGGGTAGATTCATCTGATCGTGCTTTCCTCTTGAAGCTACTAGATGATACATGTATGCTTACATGGCCATGATAACTGTGGATTTTGATAATCTACAAGTGTCATAGACTCACGGCACGTCATAACATATCCTCATGTGATTTACAAGTCTGCCTACGCGATTAACCCGATAAGCGCATGATGTTCACTTATTCACATGGCGACCAGATATTAGCGACCTTGATGTAAGGAGTACAACCTGTGATCCGCTTTACAACTCATGTGATTGATTAGTTCGAAGTTATCAAACAGACGTATATCACAAGGTCCGTAGTCATATGACTGAGCACGCCAACACCTGTGTATTCACATAGACAGTCACATGCTTGTTGTTATATAGCCCAGGCAAAGATCAAGTACAGCGACACGTGCATTACTTTAATCACACGCAGACAATTTACATGTAGTCATGTACTAACTTGATCGAAACCCATTAATTCCAGGAAGTAGGGTCACATATTTTAATGATATGATGATGTATGAAAATGAAGTATGGATCAATATCATGCGTTGTGTTGCCTTTGGTGTGTAATTGT
This sequence comes from Armandia brevis, assembly GCA_035585475.1. Taxonomy (NCBI): domain Eukaryota; kingdom Metazoa; phylum Annelida; class Polychaeta; family Opheliidae; genus Armandia; species Armandia brevis. The sequence continues at coordinate 8,279 of JAXGGS010009789.1, read as the reverse complement.
AGAATGGTGACCTGAAGCGGTCGTGCTTGAGTACACACACACGACGACGTCTACAACTGAAGCGTTTCGCAGATTACTCGTAAAAAGTCCAGCCCCTCGATCCAAATTGAATTAGTAACCTCTTTAACTAGACACATTCATGAATAAGGGGGTTAATTGATAGCGTGGCTTTGTAAATTAGGGCAATCTTGTCAAATACAAAGCTGGTCTGCGCTCGAAAACGGGATGAAAACATCTAGTTTGCATCATGCCCTAAAGTGTTCTGCAAAATGGTTATTGCGTATGTGAAAGCAGTTATATTGGGTCAATCGTTATGACTAAGAAATGTATATGATTCATCACCTGAAGATCAGGTAGCTTATGAGTATGTGTACTGTCAGATATTTGTCTAGTAGATTATTTCTGAAGTCGCAGGTGAAATACGATAAACTTACTCAAGGATACAGAATTACGCCAGGCGTTACGGCTTTCCTTTGCTTTTACCATACAGACAAGTTCTTCTTATTTATTTTGATACATCTCGCAGCCTTTCGATACATACTTTTTGTATTTTATAGGCAGCTACTACATAACCCACTGAAATATATCCTGTATCCATCTAAATACATGTACATATTAAGCTGTATTAAAAGTATAATGAATAAGTTACCTCCATTCAATTTACCTAAAATGAATATCACTTTTACCTTTGCAGCTGGACAGTCTGGCCAAATCGCATCCCTACAACCCACTATGGGCGCAGCTGTCTGACCTATATGGTGCCATCGGTAACCCTCTTCATATCGCCAGAACCCTCGTCGTCGGTCGTCAAAACAACAACCTCATCCACCGCATCCTTTACATCCTCTCTTATTTCATCCGCTGCTCGGAGCTACAGGAGGCAGTCACCAGGGGAGGGAAGGAGGCTACAGACCGGGCATACGTGGGGATATTTGTCGACGACTGGGCTGAGAAACGCGGACTAATGGACTCAATGACCGGCTCGATGCTTAGCAACGGTAGTGTCGATACGTGTACGGCAAGTATGAATACCTCACAGGAGTTATCCAACACGCCGACCGTCACAGTAACGTCGAATGACACCATAAGCACACGCAGTGCCCGCTCCAACGAAATACCAAACAGTAGAGGTAGCAAAGACTCTGACGCCATGAAGTATCACGTCGACAAAATGCATACTGGCCAAGATTTGCTCGTTGGCAATGCAGACTTTGATTGCATACAGGAGGAGATATCGCAGATTGCACTTGACAATGAAGTTTTCCTAGATGCTGATCGCGTCTGTGACGAGGAAGTCAACGCCGTGATACGTGAAGTTTGCGGGGAAAATAAAGTGGACGAATGGCTCATCCGCTCAGAGAAAGACCTATTTGCCCCGCAAAGTAAGTTTGAAACGTCCGTCGAATTTGATTCTCTAGAATTGTCTAATTCACTTGAAGTTGGGAAACACAAAGAAACGGCCGTAGATTCTGGACTTGGCGACGAAAATCGACTTGATTTGGATGATGTTTTAATCGAAGATGCCATTCAAGAAACCACCGAGAATTCTTTTAATCAGTCAAAGGAAGAACATAAGAATACTGTCAACTTTTGCCGCCAGGTGTCGAAGGAAATTCTTGAAAGCGTTCCTAGGGCGAATGTCAGGAACGTGGGGCGTATATCTGACTCCAATGTTGCGGATATTGCAATGTTGATAGACGGTAACAGCTCTGTAAAAGCCGACCCATCATCTTCACAACTTCCTCTTCCTAGAGTGACACTAACAGATGTAAAAAGTGACCCCAACACAAGTTCTCATCGTGAGTTTGATGAGTATTTTGACAATATGATTCCTTTACCAGATTCAGTAAAGGTTGAAACTAAAAGTTCCTCCGTCAAATCGGGACTCGTAGGCAGGTGTGACACCATTAAATCACGTTGTCTCATGGTACAGTTTCCTGATGACGTCACTAACGAGATGATGGAGGATTGCTCGGAGATCCCGCTCCCTACTACTCCCGAGTTTAAGGCTCTCGAGGACAGCGGACAGTTCGGTGACGGTCGACCACTTCTAGCGAGGGTATCCCTTAGCAACCCGCGCCCTGTTACCCCAGTAACGCCAATCGTTCATCCGCTGGCTGGCGAAATCGCCCCGCCATCATTTGTACGACATATTGAGCTGCCGTTACCACATCATGACCAGAATGACATCTCTGAGCAAATACCGTCTAATGACTCAAACTTCGGACGATCGCTGCTCGCTGGTTTCTCTGAAACTTATATGGCTGACTTCGCCCTGCAAGGTACCACTGACCCTAGTTACCAGTCTCGTCTTCACGGCGACTTGATGTCGGCGCTTCAAGCTTGTGTGCTGGACGAAGATGTGAGGAAAGTTGTTTGCATGATCGCCGACACGGAGCAGTGGACTGTGCGAGAGTTAAAATGTGACGTGGGGGCACGTGACAGCATCAAACCACGTGAGATCACAGCCTCGCGAGCGGTGACCGACATGATCCGATCGGTGCACAGTCTGCACAAGATGAAAATGTCGTCCGAGTTTTGTCTGATGCATCTCGAGGACTGCCTGCAAGAGGTGTACTTTAAGAGCAAGATACTCGCTGAGTACCTGACGAACGCGTCACCGGGGGCGTTGCAGACGTCACAAGAGAAACTGGCTAAGAAATTTGGGTTTGACGTCAGTGATTTGGGACTGTATATGGCAGTAGCGAGCACTCATCATGCTAATATTGCTGTGTGAAAGGTTTTGTATATACCGGTATACAAATGTAGTGTGCCCTAAGTCAAAAATTATTTCGAAAGTTTTGTGGTGATACTTTATAAACAAGTGTTACTTCTACATGGTGTTCAAACTTCCAATAATGCCGTGCCTTCATTCGCAAAAGTAAAGTTTGTTTGAGTTACATATACTACTTGTTAATGTATTTCATGTTATTCCTGCAGGACAATTTTGAATCTTTTAAGGCACGCAAATAATGTGTAGCAATTGATCTTGGATATTAACTGGTATGACCATGACGTTATCTTATTCTCTTATTTCAGTCATGTGATTTATTTCTAGGATTCTAACAACATTTAATTCACAATGAATTACATACGTGTACATGTACTTATAATACTTTAGCTACCCCGTTTAATGGGTGCATTCCTTATATGATCATTTTCCCAAAATGAGTTATCGTAAGTTGAATTAGTCACCCATTCACTGCTGCTAATCGCTTGGCTTTTAACAAGGCACGTATATTTTGTTCGATCTAGTACAAGTTCAAGTGGCGCTATTTACTGTTTGTTAGTTAGCAAGAGTAATCCAAATACATGTACATGTAGTTTAATAAATTATTTTATGTAAATCCTATCACCTTTTCATTAATTGGATTTTTTTTCACGAATAAAATGTTTATCTTCACTTTAAAGGCATTAGTGATTGTAGATCATCGAAATAATACTTTGGTTACCGTAAAAGGAATTTCCAGTTGGTGCATAAGTATGTAGGGAATTTATTATTTAGCCAACAAAACAAAACATAATACATTAAGTGCAGTGCATATGTAAACATTGCTCTTCTCTCTAACACATATCATTTCATCTGTAGTCTTAAATAGTACATGACAAGGATACATCACCATTTAAATAGCACCTATAAGTTGTGACCATCTGTATTTATCTAATAAAACAAATGTGACTATCCACACCAAAATTACTTCTCAGTAGACTTTGTACTATCCACAGTCTTGAATATGATATCAGATAACTTACTGTTAAAAGAAAAGCCACCTCTCCTAAATGGACGATTTTGCTGAACAGTTGGAAGATTGGGAGTTGGTTTTATCCTATAACATGATTTTAATGGAATAGTTATTGTAGATGACTCGTTTTCACCTCGATCAGGTTCCACAGTTGCCATACTGACTGATAAACTTTCTGATGCATGCTGTGTGTCCTCTGTTGCCGTAATTTCTTTACTCGTATTACGTACATGACAATCTCTTACTGCAGAATCTTGAAAGACACCTTGTTTAACTTTCCCAGAGTCGTTATCAGAAACATTAGCATCATCATATTGGCACCTATTTCCATTCATGGATATTTTGTCAATAGCGTCAGGTCTATTTGTGGACTTCCCGTCTGTTTCAGTCGCTGGACCCACAGCGACTTCTTCGTATGGTGGAAGAGTGTTATTATTATTGGTCACCTCTAAAGCCGGTTCATGTGTACTGTGAGTTTCAGTGTCTATCTTATCATCTAGCATGCATTGGTTTTCTGGAGGATTTGTCTGTGGTATCTCATGTGATGTTGTTGTTGAGTGATCTGTGGCATGAACACCATTGTCTAACAGTTCCGATTCTTCCGAAGAACGTGTAACACATTCTGGTTTCGCATGGGACACAAAAGAATTACCGGTGCTGTTATCTGTGGGTTGCTCAAGCAAGTTTTTATCTTGCTCCGAGTCTCCACACACAGGAGAATCACTTTCAGCGCCAGTAGAACTGGACTCTTTGCTATAATTTGCTCCGTTTTCAATACCTAAAGGCTCACTACGCCCAGGTACTGCTGTCTGCATATATTCTTTGTCCTCTCCGTGGCTCACCTTCTCTATGATGATCTCAATATCCGCGTGGCTTGTTCCACCTTTTAAATCTTCTTCTTCAGAGATGCCATCATCCACAATCATTATCTGCTGTTCGACAGGATTTGGGCAGATTTTCGTCACAGTTGACGACGAGGCCTCTTCTTGTGATTTATTTGTATCAGGTCGATGCTGGGTAGGTTCAGAAACGTTCAGGTTATGGTGTTTTGTATCTTGCGAGTTCACAGGGGAACAGCCTGATATATCACAGGGGTTTTCCACACTCAGTATATCAAGATGCCCTGTTCCCTGAATATTTAATGCAGGACTCGTAGCCCTTAAGATTTTAACTTCATCAAGCATGTCTTTATTAAGGTTTTCTGCATGTGTCCCTTCTGCATCTTCTCTCGACGTGTTTAAGCTGTTGGTTAAGGACATCAGCTGGTCGTCGTCAATCACTTCGTTTTCAGAGTTCATATCGTGTTCGATATGATTTGAATCGCCCCTTTTCTCCAAAGTTATCTCAACTTCGAATTCCGATCCCGACTGTGTTACTATGGACTCAACCGCCTCACGGTTAACTCCAGTTATTCTCTCTACGACCAATTTCCTTTTAGAATTGGCCCATCCTCGTTTCTGGAAACAATAAAGTATTCGGGTATGTTTCATTTACGGAAAAAACGTCGAAATCATTTTTTTTAAATCGGAAGTCGAAATGACGATCTACCTTGGTCTCCGACATATTACGACCATGCTTTCTTTTGTGATGTTGCATTTTCCTCTGAAGAGCAAATAAAATAAATCAACGCATTTTATTCATCTTAGACGAGTTAAGAAACAATAGGAGATATATGACTTATTATATAAACAAAACATACAAGAGAGCTGAACTTCTTTTGACAATCGGATACATCGCAACTGTATTTCAACATTCCTTCGTGGAAAGTTCTGAAAAGCAAGAAAACGTATTAAGTTGACCAAAATGAAGTTCTTAAAAATTCACCACAAGTTACCCCGATTACACAAAGAGTACGTAGAGGAAACACTTACTTGATGTGAAAGTTTAGGTTTTTAAGAGCAAAGTATGATCTAGGGCAGTTTGGAAAGGAACATGCAAACATTTCTCCCGTATGAACGCGTCGATGATTGGATAACTCAGATTTCTTCTCAAACTTTTTATCACAGTCAGGACATTTCACCCCTGAAACAAAATATAA
>JAXGGS010009678.1:7534-20338 GCA_035585475.1 Armandia brevis | reverse complement strand
ATTATTTTAATACAGTTTGCAAGTCACTGTTATTATTGCTTAATACAATAGAATTTCCATTGCTAATATCTGTATCTATTAGGCGTGTACATGCATAATATACACACTGAATGTCCGTTTCATTTTAGACACTTAATATCCCACTGGCACAGATAATCGAAAAATGGCACAGCTTAGCTTCCGCGGTGCATGCATTTTAATAGCAGTCAAATGCATGATTTCAGGTCATGTGAAATCAGCACGGTTTTTCGGAGAAGATTAAGTATGAGCGCAATGGATGGTGACGGGGATTCTATAGACAGGAAGACGTCGCTCACTGGTGAAGATCAAGACTTCGAACTCCTCAATGATCTAAAGGAGCAAGCGCTGCTGCCTCTGAAGGAGGATCTGTCGGAATGGCTGAATAAAACCATAGGTACCTAGCACATTTCATACTCTATCACAATACTGCAATTCCTCGTAGAGAAAACCATGCAACTATGCATGCAACTTGAAGCACAAATAGTTTGCTCAAACATTTGTGAATTAAATCATTATGTTTAACATTACTCTATCGGAGACTATTGTAAATTTTAAATGGAGTCCTAATATGATGTTTACCCCACAGGTATTGATATAACTGCCGATACTTTCATGGATGTCTTAGATAGTGGCGCTCATTTATGCAGACTAGCGAAATTAATTGAAACAAAGGCCGAGGAAAGTTACAAAAACGGGTCCTGTTCCGAGGTAATTGAATTAATGACATGACACTAGCAAATGTTTTGCACTAGAACACTCGTTGTATTATTATATATGAAAACCTTGTACGATTGGAATCCTGCCAATTTCAGCCTCCGCCAAAATGCCGAAAAATAAAGTGTAAAGAATCGGCGCAGTCAGGAACGTGGTTTGCCCGAGATAACATAGCGAACTTTATTCATTGGTGCCAAGATTATGGGGTGAAGAGAGAATGTTTGTTTGAAACAGAAGGACTAGGTTAATATTTTCACTTGTCAATAGCTTACCTAATAAAATTATGATAACCGAAACGAACCAAGTGATATGACCATAATGGTTTCCTCCATACATTTTGTATTAATCTTTTATTTTCGTTCCATTCAAGTTCTGCACAAAGAAAGCAGAACAGTTGTTTTATGTTTGTTGGAGCTAGCCAGATTGGGTGCTAAATATGGCATTGAACCGCCTAATCTGATCAAGCTAGAGACTGAAATCGATAAAGAAGAGAAGCAGGCCAATGGATTTCATGGCCAGGCAGATAAAGATTGTGTTCTCGTTCCTACCGACAAGGGCAAAGGAAGAGCCAAATCAGGAAAAGCCAAGCCTGAATTTCGTGATCTGGACCAATCAGTCAGTACTACAATTTACGATTCTCTTCATGTTAGTAAACTCAATTATTTATCTAAAATTAACTTTATTATTAATAACTATTGTAGGTAAAACACATAGCTGGTCACTGTCGTTGCGCGGAAAACCCATTTTTAGTAATGAAGATAGCAGAGGGTCGCTATAATATTGGAGGAAAAAATATGTTTGTGCGGGTGAGTAATCGTTTTTAAATTAATATCGACGTGGTTCCTAACATCCCAATTTCAAAGTACACGTACTTATATACATGTATATATGGTATTACACTGCTGACAAAATGAAAAATACCCCGGTAGCTAGCATCGTACGATCCTATTATTATGTATTGTAGCTGCTTAAAGGTCAGCACCTCATGGTTCGAGTTGGCGGTGGCTGGGACACGATGGAACATTACCTAGCAACGCATGATCCGTGCAAAATTTTGGAGTTTAAACGAAACATGGATGAGGGAAAATTTCTACATATGAAAGGGAAATACAACCGTAAGCCACCGGCAGCTTCTGCACGATAGCCAACAGATTGCCATAGACAAACATTTGTAGCTGTGATACATAGCTGTTTTGATACCGAATTGCCTTAAATTTTCAATTTGATTTTGATGGGAACATCAGATGATTGTTATTATAAATTGAGACCCTCTGTGATACGCACTAAAGACGTTTCACAAAAAATGCAGTGGATGAAGTTTCATTTCAACCCTCCTAAGATTTGGATCCTTTATCACTTATTAGGATACCTCTGGGTGCTTTCCATGTGTGTGTGAGAGGATATTGTGTTGTGTTCTAATTCATAGACATATATGTGTACACATATGGTACATTCATGTATATCCGTGCATTAACATTTTAACCAACGGGTGTGATAGAAGAAGTCTTACAAAACGATTCCAAAAATTTCAATTGCGTTAAGGTTATCCTAGTGCTTAGAAAGTGTCGAAGGATGCCGGTAATTTTGTTATATGAAAATTTTGTTGTCACTCTTGTCGTTATAATTGAAAGTACGTGTAGTTACATAAGGTTTACTTTTGCAATAATTTGACGTTTGATTTGATGATCTCAATCGGTTTTCTACATAGAAAGTTCATATATGACCTACAGGTCTCTAACATGCCACTTTCCAGGTTTAAAAATTAATCAGAACAACGAATGCATAATACTAAGACCAATTATTTTTTCTTATTGTCGTCCTGTCCGGGATGAGCTTCCTCAATAGTACATGCCATTATTAATGATGGAGTGGTACCGTCACTGTAACCATTCTGATGTTATTGTCTCGTACCGCAGGATTTCGCAAATCCCCTGTTGGGTGTCATCAACCACGTGACACACGTTTAATTTTTAAATAACCGTGCCTCTTGGTTGGAATAATTTCATGCCATAAGTATTGTTGAACTTTCTTTTGATTTGATTTGTTTGCTAGAGTCTTAATTATACGACAATTTGTTGAGTATTAAAGTTGTTTCCGTATTACTTATCTAATCATTCCAGTTATTGTATTTGAATCAAAAGATTATCATTGACTATAAACTTACTGAATGACAAAATGACAGATGTGATTTATTTTCTCATAGTTTATTTAATATACCAGTGAAGGATATAAGCTTATTATCGTGTGTAATATCATTAAGAGTGAAAACATACATAATCCTTGCCTGGGACTAGAAATATAGTCACTGAGATCATGTCCTGAAGTTGCTACATATGTTTTTTCATGGAAATACATATCAATTATTTTACATACGAATATATTCTCATGGCTGCCGAGGTAACAAGTCGTATTTGTCATGATTTGGCTTTACAGTTACGTTGTAAAATGGTCCAATGATACAATTTACGACTGAATGTTTTTTAAAAAGACGTTAATTTACAGAAATAACTGGTAACTCAAAAATTTGGGCCAACCCTGCAGGTGTACGCTTATGACTTTCCATTCAGCACATAGTAAAGCAACCACACTCGCAGTACACTATATTTGTCCCAGGGAAGATCACAAATTTGAAATTATCATTCACATCAATCATATGTATATCTGGTGACATTTCCAGAGAGTTCACACGCCTACTTTCATAAATTATCTCAATGATCTCACAGCATACACGATTATGCACCGTCGTAATGAGAGCTTTAAGCCCTTGTCTTTACGTTAGTAACATTATGAACATTCTCTCAATTCCAAATTTGCTTCCAGCTGGTAGCTCTAATGTACATTTGTAATGGGACAAGCCAAGAAATGACTTTAACAATATGGTCTAAAGTAGATGGTTAACGCCTGGTTATGATTGCAAGACGAATATGACCATACTTCATATAAACAATCCGGGTGCTTGCATATCATAAGAATAAACGTTAACCAAAGACACATCGCCAAAGCCAAAACCTGGTCTTTGTCTTAATGATATACACTGGTGCCATCAGCGTATGTAGTAAAACACACACAGATCCCTATATATAACGGGAACTTCCGACATCATGCTAAATACAAGTATATTACATGTGTAAATCACACCACAAATGCTAATAATGACAATAATAAAAGGGCAAGAAAAGAGGTTCTATGCCCAAACTAGTACAGCAAGTATTACAACACTGATATGGACACAGAAGACGAAGTGTATACAATACAAGAAATGGCTGCACCAGAGCAACCCTCTGTCTAAGTTAGCTATCTCCCAGGTACATCTATGTACTTATTTTCTTATACACTTTCACATAGTTTAAGCTCTCCTTAGCAGCCAGTCAATGGCGCTAAGAGGCTAGGGACTGTTTAACACATGAAGCAGCAATACAATTTTAACGCTGGGAAAGAGAGATGACCGACAGAGGGCTCTTCTGGATTCGCCATGTGAATAAAACTGTGCTCCACAAAAAAATGCAAGTACCACGCATTGTGTGTACAGTAACGTTAATGTACAGTATCTGTCGCAACAATCCAAGTTACATGGATGCAATATTCCACACTAGTTGCTTTATCTAGTTTAATTCACAGTGACAAACTAACAGTTGCGTTGCGGTGATCTTTTCTCAAAGGGGTGGGGGTTACATTGACGGTGGTATGTTAACTGCCTAGTTGTACAAAGTTGAGCAGTTTCATCCAATGCAAAGCTGTAAGTTTGCACTAATCAAGTTCCCTTCAAAAGTAAACGAAGTAATAATAGCTTTTGATACTGTGAATGTTGAAATCACGCATAAACCAGATAGTGGGGTTTGCTACTCCCAATGAAATATGGATTTCTCAGTTAGCAACGTACATTATTACCGAGAGCGGAACTCAAAACTTTGGCCAAGCCAACATGGTGGGATGACAATTAATTGCTCGAACTGCCTAAAGCCAAATTCTAAAACATAGACATCTCCAGGCGAGGTCAACTGAACGATTTCATCTCTATAAGCCTGTCTTCCCACCTGGGACTGGTCTTGTTGGCAAAACCTCAGCCCATAATGCATGCTACTTGAGAGATTACGCACCTATTTGGAAATGGAAGATGAATGGTGAGTACGTCTGTGCGATTTTGTATCCGTACACAGAGCATATCACACTTTCGATTGATGTTTCATGATGACTCACGGTATCTCTTGTCTTGGACCTTGTCAAAACTTCTCACTTTCATCGATGTGCGATTTCGGCAAATAAATGGCGTGAGTAGTATAGAAGCTAAAATGTTCATCCTACATGATCCTAGTAAGTCATCAACTTTTTAATACTCAGCATGGGAAGCGTTTCTACAGGAATTTACAATGACTTACTCCAAAGGGGATGGGAAATGGGAAATTTTGCCACGGTCCAAAATATCAATTTAACTCTTTATTGCTAATATAAGATGAAACGGTGAGATTTTTGAGACACGAACTGGATGCAATGATGATGATGATGATTCGATGATGGCTGATGATGAAATGATGAGATTACATGATTGGTGTGATGAACAATGACCAGATTATTATGTGGATATGCAGGTGAACACATAAATGGCGCCTGATAAACCGCATGCATTCAAATTGATCATGGCACAACTACCAGTTCTACACTGTGCGGCGTTTGGTGCAGGCAAATATATTAAAATATAGCATTTCAGCTGTAAATTGAGTCTGGTGCACGTAAAACGAAGAGCGATCTCAAACTGCTACCCCTACATTTCCCACTGAATTAGGCTAATGCAATGACTAGAAAAATCCAAAGCGTAAACACAGGGGTGGAAGGATGAGATTCGAGGATTTCCTTATATGTAGTAGTATCGAACTCTTCCAAAGATGATTTGAATGACGAGACATGAACGAGCTGTGCTACATGCTTCCCGATTCCCAGCCATGGATAATTGTGGGCATTGGGCTGATACCAATAACGAACTGGCAGTTCCGCCATTTGAGATTGAGCAACAGGACTTCGCAACACACTTATATCACTAACAGTGTAACATCTTAGCTAGTAGTAGAACACCTTAGGGCCCTAAGAGTTCCAGTCAATATCCAATCGACTTTGTCGGTTTCGTGGCTTCATCGGGCAATGAAACGGTTGATACACAGAATAAATGCAGACAAACTACGGGCTGAGATCATGAAATGTCGGGTAGCACCCACATTTGATTGTTGCCTTAAACTTAAAAAGTCTGTTAAAAACTTACAAATCATCCTCTGGTGAATGTTAACTAGAATTGGCAACTAACATGCACTTACAGAATGATTATCTAGTGAGATTGATAAATGGCAAATGTCTTTCATATTTTACGTATGTAAACAAAGACTAGAATTCTAAAACTTGATCATCAATTTGAATTGAGACATAACACTCAACTCGGCTCTATTTCGATACACTCCGCTCTCGTGCTCGCGACATGATGAATGAACAATAACATAAGCAAAAGTGAAATGAGTATACGATTCAAATGCATGTGGATGAGTTTAAATGCCAGTAAAACAATGATCGGTTAGGAGCTTTTAGCTGAAATTCCTTTAAAATGTTCAATAACTTCTTTTGAAGCTTACACAGCAGTCTTGAAGCAAGCTTTCACACAGACTTTGTGGTCACAGACGGTGGAAACATCAACCTTACAACTTAATATCTGTGCAACTAATTTAAAGGAATGTGTTGCAACATCGAGTCATCCATTCTTTCCTTAACACGTAACCACACTTCGCATATCTTATTATTACCCCCGGCACTGCATTTTGTGGAAGAGAAAACTAAGAAATGTGGAAAGAGACATTCAGAGCTACGGATGAAAGTGTTCTAAAGCCTCTTGGATAAACAGTAGGCGTCCATCCAACTACAACTAGTACATTTTCAATAAGATTATTCACAGTATACATGTAAATACATGCTAAATACAATGATCAATGTCATAATGATTAAAAGATATTCAATTGAGAAAGTTTAATAGTACATCTACAACTCTTTCCGGTACTAAGCAACTTTTCTCCGTTATTCAAATTTCAATAGAATTTTGACACCAACATCGAGAATTGGGTGGTTTTTTTTCAAATAGTATATACTATTGAAAGTACTATTAAGATATCAAGGAACATTTTTTAAGAAAGCATCTTGGATTTGATAAAACTTTTTGGGAAAAGCAGAGTGGACTAGATGCACATGGCAACTTCCCTCATGGCATAACAGCCTTGTTCGTAAGGTAGGTCTAGCGTTTTCAATGCACACAATACCTTTACAATATTTTAATTTCACCAGTAATAAACTATTCGTCTATCGCAAATAGAACTGCTTAGTTACTTAGCTTTCGTAAAGTTACAGTTACAGTGTTCACATCAATGCTGCTTTTTGGGATTTATTCTTTTACATTTTTTTTCCAATTTTTTTTTCTTACTGGGTTAGGACTAGACGGAACAACTACTGTCAGCACTAAAGAAATCACTACTACTGCGCACAATACACTATCAAACAGAACAAGTTTACTATGAGGGATGGTTTGCCATTCACATCATAAGAATGTAAGGGGTAAAACTTCTTGGATCCTAACTAACAGTAACTAGTTCGTAGTATAATATAACATCAAAAGTTTGCGAGTCAAATAAAGACAGAAGAAGAGGTGTCAGTTACCACATTCCTAGGCAATCCCACTTAATCAAGTCTAGTAGTATAATACGTCACATGCGTAGAATATACAACTTATGCATTTCTCCTCATTTGTTTCATTTTTGTCGATAATGTGCCGAATGACACGAGCGACCCACTGGGACACTGATACAATCCCTTGACTGTCACACGCACACTGCTATGTCAACGACATCACCTCACTCACTCAATTTTCTATATACAAACAAAAATCACGATTTGAACTGGCTTTTGTGCTTGAGTATGTGAGCACAATAATAATAAATGCCCAGTTGTCAGTGATCTGCTGAACCGCTTCGCCGTTTAGTAGTCATGAACATGGTGAGTTGACAGGTAAAAATATAGTTTACGTGATTTGCACTGGATTACGGCAATTCCACTCTGCACTACAGGTACATGTACATATTTAGTATAATGTAAGTTTTGGATGCAACAATGTGATGCATTAATTAGCTTGAACCAACACATGTGACGGATATCAATCAAATTTTGATCACGCACTATGCAAGTTGATTAGATTATCATGACACGGTGGCAGGGTCGATGCATAGGGTAGCCATAGAATACCGGTGAAAGATTCCATACCCCTTAGCCGTCGTTCAACAACGCAAGTTGGCAAGGGGGCAAATTCACATAAATATATACATGTATATATATATATATGTATGCACAAACATGTACATTATAAGGAGTTGTTAAAAAGGTAGGGAACGCCGTGCTATTATGATGAGATACGGAAATAGTCAATTTTGGATCAAAAGGGCTTTTGAGTAGTTGCTATTGGAATTAAGTATATAGCAGAACATTTGCTCAGAGGCCAGGTTTATTATATTTATGGCAGTTTGGCCACCAAATGTATATAGTATGTGACCATGTTACAAGGATACCTTTGTACAGATTGAAATTACAATACACCTAAATCTGTCTTAAATATCTCAATTAAAACGCTACCTGACAAAAACAAGCTCCCACATGGGTGCTCCCTAAATATTAAAAGACACGCATTAAAAGAAACCAGTCGCAATAAGATATGCAACCAAACACACTGAGATTAACTTCGTACTCAAAATATCGTAAACAAATCATAGGGATTTCTGTATGGCCTGTACAACACTAATCTCATGTCGATGTCTCAGTCCGTTTTAAATAGCGTTTACGAAAACTACCGTATTATCGACTACTCAGCCACTGGTAACTGACTTTAAAGGAGTATAGCGATACACGAGACAGGACGCGCAAATGGTTAGATGCTATGAATGGCAGCTCAGTCTGCTATGGTGGTGGTGGTGGGTAGAGTTAAGAGTAAATGAAATGACACTTTTGACAGTCTTTGGTACAGGTACCATGTGCGTGTGCATGCGTTTTGATACCTCACCTGGATTATTCAAAATAATCCAACTCCAATGGTTTCTTCACCCATCGGCCGTATCCGTTCTCCTCCAAGACATTGTACAGAATCTCCTTCGCCTCCTGATATTCTTTGGCACTCAGTTTGGCAAAGTAATAGTTTTCGGCTTCCTTCAGATCTGGGCGATTATATCGGTCGCACAAGTTAAGGAATTCATCATACATCCGTCTTTTGCACACTGATGGAAACGGGGTGTTGTCTTTGTTGGCACCACCACTGAGAAGGAAAAATGGTTTGTTACCTTACATATTGATCATAGACATTACACATACGACACTATGCAGTGAAATGTTATGTCTGGCAAAGAATCAGTGTATGATTTTAATCAAATATAAGATGTGTATGCTGTTTAATTGATGAACTTACTTGTCGATGATTTTACCGGTGGTGCCATCCATCACTTCTGCTTTATCGTCACCTTGTGACCACATCACGGTTAGGGCTGTGGACTTTTCCGTATCCTGGACCTCTATTTCTACTTTAGCTTGTCCTATATCTGGGCACACCGCCATATAACCGGGAGGCATGGGAACCTTAAGTTCCTTCTCACCTTTAGTCAAGCGATAAAACAACGCTCGGGCGATGTGTCCATACATGAAATTTTCACCTAAATAAAAGACGAATCGTTCAGTAAATTAACAATGTATCTTACTCAATTACCATAACCGGTATATAGAAATCACAGAAGTGGGATTTTAGACAGGCACCTTGTCATATATAAAATTCTGCAGGGATATTTGACATTGCTTACCGATTACAACAGAACTAAGGTAGACTGGATCCATGAAGTGTGTGAGCAGCGCCCCTTGTAACCCTAGTAGGTTCCACCTACAGATTTTATCACTACATGACATCGTCCGAAGACGGTTGCCGAACTGCAGACCGATCCATGTTTGTATGTAGTTCTTTTCCACCGGAATGGAACCTTCTCCTACACAGAGAAAACAATTTAGTACGATTCTTCGATGTCCACAGATAGCAAAGTAGTTCAACATGAGTAGCTCAAGTTATGCATGAATATATCTTAGTGACTCTAATATCCCAAAAAGGAAGACGAACCTGCTTCGATTTTCGTTCGGAGCAGCCCCTGTGAACTACTTGCAAAGATGGGCTCATTCGGGTTGGGCTTCTCCACCTGTTTCTCTTTGTTGCTCTCCTTCAGACTTTCCTCTAGTTCATTCCTGTCAATAAAGAACAAAACAAACAATGAAAAATATATGTTTCTCTGATACTTAAACTTGATAAACGGTGACATTTAATGGCCATATTTCTAAAAGCGCATGTCTTTTTGAGTAACACGTGAACTCCATTTGTTATACGGATTGCTGGGCCGTTTACATCATTTGACCCGAGGGCTGACTTACATCACACGATCGGCCTTATTATATATGTAGTTTCTACAGGTGCGCTTCATCAGTTCATAGAAAACATCTCTATGTACTTACTTTGATTGAAGTTGTAGACAGAAGATATTAGGAGGATGAGAATACATTCCACTACGTTTACAGGCGGTGTCAAAATAGATACGCATTATCAGCCCCCGATGAAGCCATTCGTGCATAAAGAATAGGTTACATCACCTACAGACTAACATCGCCGGTTATTATGCATGAAATAGGCTGTTTCACATGTACACAAACATTAACACGTGTCAAACATTTCACTTCTACCCCCATCCTCATCAGACTGTTGCAACATAACATTCAACAAGGTGTTAATACACTGAACGACGACACAGACAGACTAGGCTTGTGGAAACGGAAGAGTTTTAATTCATCACAGACTGGCCTGAGATGAATGCATGGTATTTAAATCCTTTGCTAGCTTATCTCTAGGTTCCATGCTCGTCATAATATCTATGACTGATACTGACTGTTTTGGATGTACATGTATGGTCTAAATGAACTACACTATAATGGCATCTACTTTTTTTTAAAAGAGTATTAATCTGTGTTAGCCTTGGTTGGTTAGTAAAGTGCGCTTGTGCGAATTATTTAAGTTATTGAGTTGACTACCGGTAAATTATTTAAAATGTCGCCGTAATTGTCACGGAAAAAGTGCAATTTTAGGGAGTGCCGTTTACGTTTGAGGAGTCCAGCCTACCTAGACACAGTTGTCCTGCAAAGTGTTACGAACCATGTGAGGTTTCACATAACATAATGAGAAAATGGGATGTATTAATTGTTCAATTGTTCAATCTACTTCAACCAAGATGTGACCAAAATAAAAATGCTTCGTGTATTAACCCTTAAAGAGTTGTGACTAATACAGTCAACCATTCGATCGTTTTTTCGTGACAATAATCATAATGATACGCCGGGTTTTTAACATCTGCGCAGTACCGTGCTCCCCGTAATTGCTTTCATAACGAGGCTAGTTATTGAACGTGATCAAATGATTGACAATATAATTCACAATTCAAACAGGAGGCAGTGGTAAGTTACAATCATTTTTAAGTTACTTAGTCAATCATGAAACGTTTCATCAAATGATCCAATCTTGCATTCGTTAGTGAAATTTACATTTGTATTATCGCGTTCTGAGATTAAGAACAATAAATTGGAATTTTGTGACAATTTATAATACAAACTTGCAAATGAAAGTGAAGAGCGTGCGAATTCAAACAGACATGCAAAGTGCATTTACTATTTTACGAGTAGGGTGGGGAGGCTACCGACATGGAACTGTACAAATGGCATCGCTGTATTATTGTGAAACACAATGCCACTGGGGAGTACTCAGGGAAAACAAAACGGGTCGCCTTAATTGCATAACCATGTTTACTATTTACACATTCGCGAGTAGAACGATGCAAGAACAAAGTTATGAGAAGCGATATATTACCTTGAGAAGAGACTAGAATCTCCGCATGGAGCCGTTGAGATGTACAGGTGGAATGTAATACTGCTTTTCACTTTAGCTTTTCCTGTGAGCTGAGATGTTTCAAATATGCTTTCACGGGATCCAGACTTGTATGCGTGGAGTTCGTTGTACAAGAATCTGTAACGATTGGAACGAAATATGTTAGCTCATTTCGGATTGTAATGTGCAAGGCCACTTGAAATGACATATTCAATTTGAACAACGGAATAATTTGATGATTGAGTAGGTACGGAAGTTAACTAAATGACCTACATTGTTGTAAACTTTTATTTATAGATCTGATAAAACCGTAATGCATTTTCAAAAGTACTGTGACATTGTATATATGCAATGACGCATCCCTCGGACTGCTCCACACTAGCAGCTAATTTAGAACCTGGTATCGATTTTTACCCAAACTACACCATTGGAATGGGTACTTCGATTCTTACACGGCTCATAGAGTCAGTTCCACTAGCACCATAACTGCGCACAATCACTCTTAATTCATATCATGAGGCCTGACACAACGAATGCTGCCGGCTAGCTCACATAATGTAACCAACCATGTAGAAATATTGATAAGTTGCTGAAAGCAAAGCATTACGTAATAAATCTGCTCACCTTAGGAAAGCCCTCCTCGCTATTACCTCAGCGTGGGAATCATTGACGGTGCCTCCCTCCATACTCAAGTGGGAGCTGAGGATCACCCGGTTTCCTGAAACAAAAATGAAATAGATTAAATTTATGGCCGCTACACACGAATGATATCTGACACTCTCTTCGAAATAAGCCTTTTAGCGACATAAGAAGTGGACGAGGAGCGAGTGCAATAGCACATTTTCCATAGGCATGAATGAACGTTTCGTTGTGTTGCAGCTATGGCCCACTATGCTCTATTGCCATGCGTAATTACCGGTTATCATATCAGAACTTGTGCTTTTCTAAAGTAATTGACGTAATTCTGTCCGGACTGCATGGTTAAACACTGTATGGTACATTTAAGGTGGGTGCTGCATCATGGTTAAGTTATTTGAATCAGGTACAAAAATGGTCGTTCTATTATTGGTTTCACAGTAAAAGACTGACAAGGAGATTCAATG
>JAXGGS010009567.1:0-26372 GCA_035585475.1 Armandia brevis | reverse complement strand
TTATAAATAAATATACACTTTTCAATGAATATTCAAATGTAAAATAGCATTTATTGTATTGACACCTGGTAACATGCTTATGGAAGTCTTTGCAATAAGCCTTTTCTTTATAGTCTCAGGATACGCTCTGTTACTACTCTCTACTATCCGCCCATCGGTCCACTTCCTGTAGACAGCAATATTAAACTCATATTCTGTGTCTGGTTGGAGATTGTCCACTTTCCCAGTAAGCCATTTGTCTGTCGTGTATGATACATTGGCTCCGATCTTCCAGCTATCGTCATCTGCTCCTGCCAATCTGTAATAAATGTAATAACCGACATGGTTCTCTCCTGCTAGCGGCACGTCTCTTCCTTCCTGCCACTGCCATATGACATAGGAGTCACTCAATCCACCAGGTGTCGTGTCGACTGTGTCGCTCCCTCCGAAGTGCATGCGCTCTACAATTGAAAGTTGCCAGAGCTGAATAAACTCTGATATCAAATCATGAAGCAGAATTCGCCCATCAGAAACCAAGTTTGTAATTGGCATAACATATTTTGGCACAATTATATATATCCTCAAACATAACGAT
Organism: Armandia brevis; assembly: GCA_035585475.1. NCBI lineage: Eukaryota > Metazoa > Annelida > Polychaeta > Opheliidae > Armandia > Armandia brevis. Next base: position 25,798 of record JAXGGS010009567.1, on the reverse strand, counting down.
TCACATGTCTGTATGTATACAGTTATAAGTGTTCGTGTTCGTTTATATATCTATATGTATATACATATATATCCGGACCTCTATTTGAATTCTGCAATGTTTAACGGGTAAACGTCATCATACACCATCTGTGTATAGTATTGCATTAATTTGAATAAAGCAGTAGTATATTACGTCACCGTACCCAACGAAACATTGCACAATGGTCCGACCCACCACGGTGTAGTATCACTTGTGTATATACAACCATCAGTGCATTTCTCAGGAGCATCATCAGCATTACAAGTTATATTACCGTGAAGGCAATGAGAATTATCTGGCCTCACACAAGAAGCTGAAGATGTAAGAATACCAGAATATGTTAATCACACATATCAATGAACGAACATAAATGTATGTTTAAAAATAACTAATAATCATGAATGTGCCTCGAATTTGCAATGTTTGTTCCATCATATATGAATATCAATGTGAGTATATATGTACATGTTCATTATTATCTAATTATGTATTTTCTCAGCCGATAATAAAATCCAGGATTATATACGTTACATAGAGCTTGTATTAGTATACAGATATATACGAAGGAAGGAATAGTACCTGTTATGGACGTCACCATGGACCACATACAGAATATCATAAACAAACCACACATGTCTTCCATAATGTGCTTTAGCTTATAATGACTTCTGCATCAATCTAGATCTGCGTGTTATGTATAATCATGTGCTCAGGAAAGGTAACTTGTATGATTCAGCATTCTAGTCGGCTTTACATACCGACCCCATTCCTATCTCACGCTTTACAATTCTTAATGCACTGGTGACGATACGTTGTTTTTCTACTTCCTGGTGGAACTCTGTTTAATGTAAACGAACGTGTTTATGCGTGACTAGGTTTCAAGTCGACCCTATTTCACGTTAAGAATGGGCACTCACAATAATAATCCCATGTGCAGTTAAGCATATTGTAAAAATATCAGTTGTAACATGTGACACAATTTTCTTATTGCTTGATCGCTTTACCCCATGAACGTATGACGCATTTATGAATTATGGTATTGGACATATACATGTACCATGTACGTAAATTAAGATATTGACAGGCTTGATACTGGTCCTAACATAGAGTATATTTATGCGACTCAATAGGGCGATAACATTTGCGTCCGAATATGGCGATAACAGAAACGTTCCACTACCTGACTTAATATAAATCCCCAATAGATACATATGCCACACCCGCTAGACTAAATGATTCTTAGAAACCAATAACGCCCGCAAAACACATTTGTTTCGCTCTACCAAAATAAACGCCTATTCTGCCCATGAATATTATTAGGTTCAATCTTTTTTCAGATATATTCAAATTAGGTATAGTATTGATCAATCGACAAGAGCCACAAATACTTCAATTTACTAGTCATGAATCACAGAAAGTTTACACAGTGAATATATTCTATGATGAAGCCTTATTTCGTGTTCACACATTTTATGCAGATATCTTGCATCTAACCGCGCTTCTTTTATTATGTTAAAACATCGCATAGACTCAAGCAGTGAATTCGACATTTCCCGGAGAGCACCCTGTTGGGTTGGAGTATGTATCTTCAGTTTGATTGTCTACAGATGTTGATGCGTTCATGCATGCAGCAGCGGGTCTCAGATGTTCGTAAACATGAGGAGTGTCCTTACTAGCTAAGGATTGTCTCAACCTATAAAGAAAACTGCTCATAAATTTGATCCACACAGACTGTAGAAAGATATAAATAGTTATTCTGGTTTTGCTGTCATTTACCTAATGCTAACAATCACAAATGCAATTGTTATCACGAGAAGAGATGCTGAGAGCAATCCAACAACGCCGTACTAGAATGTCCTTTTCGTATCTAAATCAATCAAAATATATTATGATGTAAGCTATTTGTTATGCCTGATGTAACATTACTCAATAATATGCTTGGAAAAGTGACTTTGACTCATCATCAATATCTCTATTTGATGTTTAAGTTATTGCAGTAGGGCCACAATTAACCCTCAATACGTTGGTCAGTAAAAGAAGTGAAAACAAACAACCAAAATTCGGAAAAATATAATTGTGACTAAAACAGCTGAGATTTCCCTAATTAAGGCCATGTAAAATTAATAAAATGTTTCTCAAGGGCCGTGTCACTATGCTTTTTCGATAAAAAGAGGAGCCGCCGCAGCACCTCCGAAGTGAATAAAAAAGAAAGGGTCGTGCCACTTTACAAAACCGAAAAAAAACCGCCCGCCCCATCGCCGTTTCTCAAGGTCGAAAAAACTATATAATTCAATAATGCCATGCGTTCATTTCTTCACTAACAGCGCTATCACTATGTACGTCATTAAATAGACCTGTTTTACCTTCAGAGGAATCACAGCCTTGGTCGCATGCCCCATTTACAGAATTACAAGCTCTGCCATTTACGGTTTTACAATTAGGTGGGCATGTCTCTTGGCAATTCTGTCCATTTCGGTTGCTGGCACATTCTGCGAATAGAAATATCCCATCATATAAGGCAAGTTATAGCTTGTAAAGATGGGTTCCCGTATTCAACCTTAATAACCAAGACAACTTAGCTGTTACATAAACAAACATAAGACGAGATACCGATATGGTTTGTTTGTATGTATATTTTAGGTAACAGTGATGAATTCAGCAATGTAGACAATCATGTCTGTTCTTACAATTAACTACCTCACAATTCAAACTCATGCCCCTTCACGTTGCATGTCTCGGTAAAACTCATTGACAAGGAGTAATCCACCACCACGTCGTGACATAAATAATGCCCTCTATCTTAGTGTTCTAATCTTTAAGATTTATTAGTATAGACATCATCGGCTAACAAAAATAGTTTCTGTTCAGACATCAAGTTGCTGTTTAACTAGTAAACGGAAACTTAGTTACTATGAAGTGTTATGATGTCGTGATGGAATTGGTGGTGCAAACTTCTGATGCGATAACCCGATGTTAACGCCTAGATCCACCAAGTCGTGCAAACCAGGAATAAAGAATAATTCGAACGGATTTAAACTTATGTACCTATCATCAAGATTAAGATATCAAAAAAAGAGGGGGCGGGGGTCTCAGGCCCATGCGTGCGGGGCCTGAGAAACAACTTATTAATTTTAAATGGCCTTAACATTTCATATTTATACACTGGTTCCTGTTCATCTATAACAAATGACTAAAAACAACCAGCATCCACTGAATTCTGCGAGAGAAGCTCTGTAATAATTCCAGTAATTGGTAAACAAATGAGCTATATATAAAGCGATTTTAACCGGGATCGCGCTGAGATATTCCAGAATAAGGAAACTTTACAGTGATACCACGCACCTGTACGTGAGAAAACTTGTCCCCAGATTCAATTTCTGGCTACTTACAACTTGACTTTGAGCGAGGCACTAACTTTAAAATCATTCACGTAGGATTTGTCTGCGGTTATTTCTATTATGACATTTTCATGGAATTTCACAGTAAAAATCGCAGTTATATAATGTAAGCGTTTAATTTTTTAATTACAGTATGGAGCTTGAAGTACTATAGAACGGCTTGTAATATTTTAGTTTTATTTATGATGAAGCCCATATGGTGTATAATAAATGATAATAAATTGCTATTAAGAATACGTGGTTAAACATTCGCCTGACACAGGACCTTATCAGACCTTCAATGTGTCGGTATCTGGCAAAGCAGGGCTCGATAAACAAGATGCTTTTCGTACGAACCTTCCCGAAAGAGATTTACATTCCGTGTCATCATAAAATTGACACACAACTATAGTAAAGTTAGTTATTATATATATATATACATGAATAGTCCCGATTCACGACATACCAATAATAAGGAAGAGGTAAATACGACAAGGCGACCATAAACAAAGTAATAAGAGATTACAAAAATACAGACGACCGTCTAAATACTTGGAAATGCTTTGATCAAGTATGATGAATGTTATGGGAGATTTGAAGAATTACACTACGTACATTTGTTTCACGATTAAAGTCAAGACTTGAAACAAACTAAACCATTCAGACTCACGGTTTATGTTGGACTTTTTTCAGATGTTTGCCATATTGCCTTCTAATTGACAGTTTTGAATTACGCTTTTAGTGGAAAAACCTATCAATCTTATACAAAATACACCCAGGAAGGCATAAAAATGTAGATAAAGCGTCAACTTACTCAAGAGTTTGAAAACTTTTTATTATTAGATTTTGTACTTATTGAACGTGAATTATAATATCAGTGTTATTACGTCATTAGGCGCTCGAACTGACCAATAGTTTTATCTTTCAGGGTTAGCAAGATAAAATACTGTGCAAATTGCACCCTATCCTCGGATATAGGGTGGATCAATAGACAAGTGCCACTAATACTTAATAGTCATGAATCATAGGAAAATTGTTTAATTATGCACATTTTATATCCGTTTTACTTAGACCACATTGTTTTGTACTTTATACGTTTCCGGGCTTCGTAAATCCGACTTTACTTCCCGTGTTACATTTCGCCATCGTATAGACTCAAACAGTGAACTCGATAATCCCAGGAGAGCACCCTGATGGGTTGGAGTAAGCATCTTCTGTTTTCTTGTCTACAGAAGCTGCTGCGTTCACGTATGAGACAACATTCTTTGGTCTCAGATGTTCGTACACAGGCGGTGATTGCTGACTAGATAAGGATCTTCTCAATCTACAAACAAAAATGTTTGTTAACTTTATTCGTACAGATTTGGCGTTGGAAATCTGCGTGCAATTCAATGTAGAAGTGCTAATTAGTCAGTTATTTACCTGATGAAAACAATCACAAATGCAATTGTTATCATGACAAAAAGGATGAGAGCACTCCAATAACGGCATACAAGGTAATATTTCCCGACTCTAAATCAATCAAAATATTTAAGGTAGAGCATATTTTATTTATATACATTCATAGCGTACCATTGCTCATATACATTCTGTAGGCAGACTTTGCATGTCTCAGACCATACGAAGAAACAATTTAATTCTGTCATTTACCTTCGATGTTGGCAGATTCATGTCGCAGAATGGACCGGTTCCTCCGTCAGAATTACAGCCTTGGTCGCACACCCCATTTACCGCATTACAAGCTCTGTCATTGGTCGTTTTGCAGTTAACTGGGCATCTTGTCCGTATTTGTCGGTCGCACATTCTACATATATATGAATAGATGAAATTATAGCCTGTGATTATAATCATTAGAAAAAAATTGAAATGTCAAAAGTAATGCTTGATAATGATTCACCTCTATGACAGTCTGGTAATCTGGTCCCATTAGCGCACATCTCACAGCCCATAAATCTGTCGAAATCTCCATGGCCCAGGATGTTTGACGGACAGTCTGGAACTTTATCAACAAGCTTGTACGATTAATCACGAAGAATGGTCTGTGTGCTGAATCATCTTAAACACTGTTCTCACCACCACAAAGAGCGAGTGTTTCAGCAGCGACAGTAGTATGCCGACTATTCCTCTCATAACGTGTAGTATAAGGAGCTGAAAGAGAGAAAATGAGTAGTGCCACTATTGTCCACAATTGATATTGTGAATCATGCATTTGCTAGGAGGGATACCATTTTCTAGTAGTGCTTTCTAGCATTATTAAACAAACATATCATGTCAGATGATGGTTTATTTATCAGTTTAAAATCCAACACAAACGAACAGTTGTTACTCAAAATCTCCATTGTACATCTAACCAGGTCTGCCTATGTTCCGTTGAGCAAATTTGTGTAGCTGTATAAACTGATACTGAGCCTGATACTGAACCTGATACTGCTGAATTCATATATACACTCTCAGATATGAATAATTTTCAGGTGGAAATCCCACACATACTTCGAGGTAATTGTTTCTCGTGATGCTCAGCAGTTACAGTCCTGATTTTTACCCAACTGATCTCATGCACCTAGTGCTAGCTGGGCCAATGGATTCCGAACAATGTATGAAGTCTATATTCTTGACACCACGCGATAGAACGGGGCTGTACACCTGTACTCCGGTTATAAATGTGATACAAAGTCTAGCGTGCTGAGCAAGGCCATTGATTGTATCCCGGGTATTTTAAGTTTAACAATAAAATATATTGTCAATGTTGTAACATTTGTGTATTGTTTAACATGTATGCGTCTTTGTTTATGTCATGTTTAGTTGTCCGGTGTTTGTCACGATGTGAGTGACGCCCCTCGCGGTCACACCTGAGTGACCCGCACCAGTCAGATGTTACTCCCGGCGGATTAACGTAACTGGTCAGAGATCATCGTTATCTCTATCACATGATTCCCTGAAGTAACCGCCAAATCTCTAACACCCTTATTCAAAATTTAAATTACCGTTAGTTAGCAGAATGCCTCCGAACACTTCGCATGTTGTATTAATTTCGTCATGATCGCGTCATGATTCCGTAGAATATCTTGGACTCGTTTTAGTTTACCTAGAAAAACTTCAACATTTTAATGTCAGTGTTCTGGGTTGTTACCGGAGACAAGGGTTCTGGTGTCAGACAGATGGGGCAGGTGGTCCATGGCACCTCCCCCCCCTGACGCAGGTGTACCATGGCACCTCCCCCCCCTGACGCAGGTGTACCATGGCACCCCCATGACTCAGGTGGTCCATGGCTTCCCAAGCCAGATTTCACCTGATCGTACCTGAATTCCTTCTCGATAGCTGAGGATAAACTTTTCTAGTGCAGAATGTAACTTTCTTCTGAGTGTACTCGGCGGCGTGGGGGGTTTTAGTTTAAAGAGATCACAGGCTGCTTGGATCATAAGCTGATGAGGGGAAGTCTATAAAACACTCAAGTCTGGTACATCCGCGCATCAGGAACTGGGACCGTCTGGAATATGGGATGAAACCTCTGACCGTCTGGAAGATCGGATGTGACCTATATGACCGTCTGGGAGGAAGATTGGGTCTTACCACGCGGTGAGCTTGGATGAAGACCCAGGAATTGGAAAAATGGGGATAACAGGAGATTTATTGTTGTTGTTAAAGATATTAGATAGATAACGTAATCCAAATTGCAAAATCAGATATGATATTCAAGCTACGAAGCCATAAAGCCTCGCATTACTGCTAGACCGACAAAAAATGAGCAACTATGATCATCACAACTTAGGTTGATTGAGCAATTCAGGGTTTCGGAGACAAAACTCTTACATATAATTATCTCTGATACCTGGGACATCGCTCTAACAAGATTGTCAGGTGCATCAGTATTTATCGGAGCACCCACGCATGTGCCGGGATTGTTGGCAGACCATGGTGATATTTCGCGCCGTAAGTATGTTTTTATTTGAACCAGATGTGAGACAGCACATGTGCTCTGTAATAGAACTAATGGAAGGGATCAGCTGATGTTTGCCATTAACAAAGTATCATATGCGTGAAACTCTGAGGCATGGATAAACACGACTCAGATAGAGATACAGATAATATTAATTTCAAATCGCCTACGCATAAGACGTGTCGGATCATCCAACTGTCTAGACAAATATCCTATGAGATGCCCTTAGATGTCGTTTGCTCTGTATGGTCTGTGGTGAAATTAATTAAACAGTTAATTGGAAAGGTCTACTTACAGTTTTGTCCATATCGATCCTGGGCACATTCTACAAATAGAAATAGACAGATTGTATTTAAGGAAAGTTGTAACCTGTGAATACAATTTTAGGGACAACCATATGTCATGGTGAATAAATATTCACCTCTATGGCAGTTCGGTAGTCTGGACCCATTGGCACACATCTCACAACCCATAAATCTGTCATAATCTCCGTGGCACAGAATTATCGACTTACAGTCTGGAACAAAATTATAACAATTAATCCCATTAAATGAAAAACGGCCAAAGAGAACTGTTCAGACACAATGCCAAGTTATAAAACTTGTATTATTCTATTCCTTATTTGGAGTGCGGTATACCGAAGTTTTTGATTCCCAGGACGATGACTTCATTCAAGTTAGCATGGTGTACATCTCTTCCACCGGAATTTCTCTCGAATGACGAGAGATGGGTGGAGAAGGTTGGAAACAGTCACGTGTTAACTGATGGTGACGTGATCTCTGTGTCTCTCTGAGAGGACAGATCCGTGTCTATCACGTACAACAACACAGAGTTTACACAAGTGTTCACAGATCTACCAGACAAACCTCTCCGAGTTCTCATATGTACTGAGCAGGTCGCAAAACTTGAATTATTAAGTGGTAGCTCCATGAATATTCTTAAGGTTTTAAGAAATATTTACCTGAATTTAAAGGTTACATAATGTACTTTTTCGTTTATTCGATGCTTCCTATGCAATCACACGTTTTATTTGCAGTGCATTCGCTTACACTGCAGAAACTATGTGTATCCTCCATCAGAAAATGCACCCCATTGAAGGATGTTATGTCATTGCCTCTCGCGCCTCCTCTACTGTCCATGTTGTGTACGAACTAATGTAGTGTTACCTATTCGGATGCACAAACCGGGAACATTACCACACTTGCTTCAATAAAATCGCGACCAGTAGTTTCCCAGTACCGATGATAATTAACTTAAGTTGTAGAAATGTGAAAGTCTTAGACAATCTCTCACAAACAAATTCACGGTGATTATCAAAATAAAATTGATTGCAGATACAGATTGGAAAGTTTAAGCCCTGAGTTTGCATCCGTTTCCAATTCATTGCTTAAACATTGTAAACAACTTATTGGCTTCTCTTTTAGTATGGTGTCCATGTTTAGTTGTTATCACAATGCAATATAGAGCCAATTGCCTGTTTGGCGCACTGCCAAATTAGTATCCCCTAAGAAACGGCGATTGCTATTGGTTATTACTAAACCCCCTCATAATACCCTCTAATGTTGCTTTTTAATCCACGAATATTCATGAAAGTGTTGACCTGATTGCCATTTACAATTGCAACAAGCGGTGACTCGTCACATAAGCCACATACAAGTAAGAGTAGTGTTCGCGTTCGTTAAAGTGTTTAGTATCAACGACGATTAGTACCTTTCATTGCTATTAGAGTGAGTGAAAACTCGAATAAAGCATACATACGCTGTAAAATGCAACTATGTGACACATACTTAAGTTATGGATCCAAGGTACGTCAGAAAATTGTCATATGATTTATAATCACTCCAACATTAGGCATTGATAGTCCTGTGTATGACTGAGTACTAGAATTTAAACATTACCATCTCTAAATGGAGTTGTTAATTATGTGTGCAATACAACTGTGCCAACAACTCTGACAGTGTTCGTAGAAAAAGTCACAGAGGTCATCATTTGTAGTTTGGGTTGTCAAAACATAAGGACGCCACCGCCTTTTGCGTTATGTAGAGCAGCTTATCTAAAGATGCTCACCGTTGAGCCTCGCAACGTGTGAACAGATTTAAAATGTGAGTTCTAATGTATTTTCCCCGCCCCAAAAATACACTTTATGTTTTAGCTGAACACAGATGGAATTAAGCTGTGTTGAACTAATGCCTTGAAGTCCCGAACATCAATTGCTCCCTCTCGTTGAAGGTTTACCTTGTTTGCTATGCCAAGATAATAGCCTCTTGTATAAATATCTGAATCTGACTGGCACAAACACACTCTGTGATTAGCGATCAGCCTAATAATAAACTCTTCCTATTGGCCGTTAATTATCGCTGGAGCGGCGTCTTGCTCTCTGCCCCAGAGTCCACCTGACTCTCTACTCTTGCTGACCCCTTGTTATTGTAAATATCCACATCAAGCCACTCAGGAACCAGACCCAAGATTGCTAAATTATATGCATCCGTGAGACAGTCAGGTTAACAATACCTCGGCCGCAATTTGGCATCTTAAGATAGATTTGAAAGTAATGATGATACATATTTCACCGAATCGCGGACATCTTGCAGATAATTCTGGAGCTTGGCCACGATTACGCTTCCCTACCACCCAGACTGAACTGTTCAGTCTGAGCAGCTACTGAGGCTGGAATGATCTAGTTAATTATCAACACTTAGCGGCAGCTTCGCCCGTGTATAATAAACCACCAACCAAAGGTGAAACAACGGTCAATTAACTAGATTGGCGCCTTGATGGAGTCGACCACAGATTACATGTCGGTTAAAATGCGGAAAATAACGCCCTCAAAGTACCACTTGGCACTGCGGGTACTCCATTTCCGCGTTACGTGGCGCCAGGTTGAACCCCAAATATACAAGTTGTCGCTTACTTTCACCCTCAACCGCAGGCAAGACACCAAAATACGATGATCCCCTCCCACCTCGGTTTTTGTCAACAGACGCTTCCTACAGCAGGAGGGTGCGTTGACCACATGTAGATTACGTAATACGCCTCCGCTGACCGAGAAAGTGTTGGCGCATGCGTGGATATGTAAACACGTGTGCATGTCCTTGGTGGCACTCTCTCTACTCACACAGAGGAGCAGACAGGATGGAGAACATGTCCACTCGCTCACAGACAGGCGAGAGTCGGGAATACGAGATGCTGACACTTAAACATCCCAGAGTGACCACCAGGAGAGACGGGAGACTAGTGACCGATAAGCACTCGACACCGAGGACAGGAAAACGATTTCGCGGGCGTTTGTTTGTCATGTTAGCAGCGATTATTCTAAGCGGGGTGACAACTTTAACCTTATCACTGCTAGTTACCAAGCACATGATACTGCAGCAACCACCCTCTGCTACTGAGAAAATCACCAAAGGTACACTCGATTATCATAATTTTCAATCTATAATCAAAAGTGGTACACTACAATATTATTGTCACTTTATTAGAATCATGCAAAGTATTTCCAATTATTAACGTTATAACTTAGACAGCATAAGGTGAGGTTCTCTCCATAATTATTATAACGTAGTCAGAATAAAGTGAGGTACTCTAAATATATATCAAAACTTAGTTATAATAAAGTGAAGTACTGTAAATTATTATCATAACTTAGTTAGAATCAAGTGAGAAACTCTCATTTATTATTGTAACTCAAGTCTTGCTTTCAGATTGCTTCGCCTTTGTCTATTCTCACGAGACGGGAAATCACACCAAGATGTTTCCTGACAAATCGAGTAAGTCTGTTATATAAATTGTTTTATTTGTGTGCTTTATTCCTAATATCTGAGAAATTCCCAGTTATGCATTATGATACGAAGGTCTACCAGCGTGCACTGAGAGTGATATAACCTTGTGCTGTAATATCCGCGCTAACCTAATACAACAAAATATAGTGTTCGCTCTCCTTTAAGATTTCTACATATTTGATTAATAATATAAATTATTGTCATCGCGGCTTTTTACATGCGCGGGTTTTAAGTCACCACTATACACCCCACGTTACAAGTCAATGTCACACTGTTATCATTACGACGGTGCCCATCAATAATAACCTGGTAACTAAATCGTTGGGTCGTTAGGTGCGATGTGGTACTTAAGAAACATTTCATGTAGTTGATAGAAGTTGACATACATTCGTCACGGCTTCAGAACAGCTCCGCTTTAGAAACAGCTCTTGCCTTAAACCTGGATGAATAACCAATTAAAGCCCGTTTTTTTTAGTTTGCCGTACTTTCCATGGCACGACATAAAAGTTTAAAAATATAATTACATACTTCCCCCGTGCGAGTGTCATACATCATTTAATATTACCAGATCCGAAACTTAAGTCAACCATGTGACTACGCAATAACAAATCATGATATTCACAGATTGGTCGATGTCAAACTGTGACGGACATTACATCACCGACGGTGGCGCTCAAAAACTGGTGGGACAAATCAGAACTAAGAGCCCGTCTGACGAGTTCTGTCGTGTGAGTTTATAATTATACTATCTATGTTAACATGTCAGTACATAGAGAAAATAATCTTCATTTACTGTATTTGGGTATGAAAAAGCAACTCTATCTTATGTAATAATATACAAGTTATCTTTAGATCAATACCATGCTTGTACTTAAATATCTGTTGAGTAGAAATAATTACATGTCTAATATATATATATATATTTACATAGGCACTATTAGTGGCAGGAAATCGCGTCAGTTATGAGTTCACAGTTAAGCTGAAAACGGATCATCCTGGTGGATCAGGAAATCCAGGAATAGCGTTTAATGTCCAGAACACCGACACGTTTGACGTCATATACTTTAGGTAAGCCCGGTTACCGTTGACAACAACATATGCATGTTTTTTTGTGATACTTATAATATGGCCATTTACAACCCAAATCTGTTAATATTTTTATATATTACAATAACAGGTCGCACTCTGAGTGTTCTACAGTCCCTCCGTATCCCCTTATTCGTTCTTATTAGGCCTATATACCCGCCAAGTGTTTTATTATAATAACTGGTCCCTGTCTATCTCTTGTACATATATTCTGCTGATTAACAGGTCCCACTCTACGCATGCGTGCTACCAGGTTGGTCACATGATATCCGGGAGACTCGTAGCTGGAGAATCACGGACCTGCCCTAGAGGTCCGCCGGAGTACAAGGTCTGGTTCAATGTGACGGTGGATGTTAACTCTACTCATGTGAAGGTAGGACATCTACATGCATATCTGTGAATAGATCTAGATTATATGTCAAGTATTGCCTCAATCTGCTCGCGAAATATATGATGTCACACTTAATGTGATTCATGACCTGCGAGGCTACGTCTGTCTCCATCAAATGTGTAATATTACGTCACAGAACGCAAAATTGTGACATCTAACACCTAGACGCGACTGAGTTTTAGTATTTTAAGTCAAAGTCAAAGTCAAAGTCAAAAAATGCTTTATTGCTGAAAGTCATCTTACAGACCCTTCATTCGCCTACACGGCGTTCAATAGAGCAGAGCCCGTGCTAGTAGAATACTACAATAATAAAATAATACTAGTGAACTCAAAAACTACTATATATATTTATATATATATATATAATTGATCACTTGATTTGTATTGTCAGACGCTTACTTAGCTAGTAAGATAACTGGGACATTACTTTAAGAGTTAACATAGTATTATTTGTAAATTTCAGGTTTACCTGAATGGTGAGGCTGTTGTTGTTTATAAACAATACTTTGAAATAAGCAGTCGTGTTGGCATTATCTTTAATAATGGCTACGGAAACATCATCAGTTTTAAGGATGCCATAGTGACAGGTATGACGTATATTAGTGTCTAAATCGCGGATACTGCAAGACGTCAGAGTGATTAATAACAAGGATATGTAATTGTGTGTCATTTTATTTATCCATACAGAAAAACCTATTTCAGTAAAACCATTTCCTCCTAGCTGCGAACTTGAAATCAACAAAGGTGACATTTTGTTTAATACAACAATGTTTCATCAATATTAGAAATCTCTTTCAACTTTAAATAACACTTGATTCCATTTGCATTAATATGAAGTCAAGTTGTATTGTTCCCTCTCTAGCTGAAGACTTGCAGATAGAATCTTGCAAAGATGTGATCCTGGTGACGTCATTTGATCACACGGGGTTACGTTTCGCGTCGAATCTGAATGCCACAGAGACGCAGAACATAAGTGGCATATGCTCTACGCTGACGAGCAGCAGATTCGCCGTCCTGCAGAGATATCGCGTGTCACTCAACATCCGGTTCACAGGGCATGCGCAGTGGGTCGGAATATCGATTAATTGGAAGGATGAAAGTAATTTTGATTTCATAAAAATTAGGTAAGACAGGTTTGAATTATTTCAAGAATTACATTACAACCATTATGATGATTAGTTCATGGGAAACGTACAGCCTAGAAACTTGTTTTTTTCTTAAAATCGACCGTTTCAGCAAAATATGGTCCTCATGTGCTATGACAGATTACCTAGTGCGCTGGTCCATGTAAAATATGTGTCATACTAATTTTATAATTTGTAGCTTACGTGCTGGTATCGAGTTCGCTTGTGGTTCGCGCATTAACGGTGTGCAGGTAAATAGCAAAGATTGCCCAGATCCTGTGTCACCTGAGCAAGCTGATCCCACACCATGGACAAGACTGGAGGTAAGTGAGCCCGTGGATCATAGCTAGACCACTTAGGCTTTGATAAGGATGCTTGAAATGCATGTAATTTCACTGAGCTCGATGAGAGACTAATCAAGAGAAACAGCTTTCCTACAATTCTTATTGCCAGACATTTATTATCATAGCCTGGCACTAGAGCACTTGATTTTCTTTGTTATATATACTGCAGGATATATGCTTGATATTACAATAGGTGATTGTAGCGGGGGAAAGAGCGATAATGAGTGTAAATGGACGCATTGTGGGATTAGTATATACACACTTCCCACCAGGTGGCAGGGTAGGATTGTTTATGCCAGACTCGACCAGACAAATCTACATCAAAGACTTCACGATTAAAGGTTATTAATTACCCGGTTATTTGATTCTCTATACGAGATTACTCTGACAGATTGTGTAGATAAAGATGTTATGTTGAATAAAAAACACGTAATAGCAACCGTCCACTTGATACTCGAATATCTTAAACCATAATTTAATTCAAACCTAATGCCCCATAAAATTACTAAGTTGTTTCTCAGCCTCTTTTTTTGCTGAGAGAAGTGCGGGCGGCAGGTCAATTATTTTGTATTTCCTTTTTTGCCAAGGAGGGGGCGGCAGGCCTTTATTTTCTTTGAAAATGTCAGTTTGTTTTGGGTCTTTTTCACGAAGAATTCTCGGGGCGGCGGGCCTGCTAATCTGTAGGGGCGGTGGGTCACACAGCCTTCTTTTTATTTGAAAAATTTGGCCCATTTCATCATTTCTCTCTATCAAGTCTCTAGGATAGGATCGTCGGTGATGCTCTTGTTCCTATAGTTACGGAAATAAGTGCATTGTTGGTCATTTTGAGCTAAACAAAGCTCCAGTGCCCATCGTGACCTGATACAAGCAATAAAACCAAGTACACACTCTACTCTGCCACCGTACATTATTAAACAGAAGTCGAACATAAACAGTTTTATTTAATCACGATGTTTATGCAAATATGCTTATGCTCCTCTTTCCCAACAGTCACAACAGTCACAACTGCGGTTCAGACAAAAAATCAAATCCCCCTTCGCCCCACAGCACTCGCTGCCTCGAGACGGGGCTGTAGCATAGCGTCCCAGCTCTGTAAAGTAATAGTATGAATTAGCTCTAAATGTTTACAACTTAAGCGGTGAAGATAGTGTTGGACTTATTGTAGGTAAAATAACAAGAGTCCAAGATATTACTCAGAATACTTTATTAACGCGATCTAACGCAACTAAATTTCAAATTTCGAATAGTGGCGTTGTGATACTAATTGTTAATTTCCCGGAACAAGTGAACACTTTATTAACGCGATGGACGAAAATACAGCATGTGTAGTGTTCGCAGGTTTTCTGCTAACTGGCTGTATTTTAAATTTCGAATAGTGGTGTTGCAACACCAACGGTTATTTTCCCAGAACATGTAATACTGATAATGATGATCTCCGACCAAATATGTTAATCAGTAGGGATTTCATCTGACCGGTGTGGTGGGCATCACCAAAATTGGGCGGAAACAACCACACCCTGACAAACACCGGACAACTTATATGACATAAACTTAAGACACACAAACATGCAAACAATTAATACAGAAACATTGACGATTAACTTTATTGTTCAACAGATTGGTCCATGAACCATGCATGTACTCACATTTTATACCATTCCCATCAGTTGTAACATAGGTGTACACTGTCTTTTACGAGGGTGTAAAGTCTAACTGTGTATCAATTAGTCATACAAGGAATTCGTACATATTTGGTTAAATTAGCGATGACTGTAGATGCTTTTATGCGGCATCTTTCAGGGACTCATGGGACTAATTTAAAATTAGACCGGTTGCGGGGTAATTATCATGCTCATGATTCTATTTAATTTGTTCACTTTTACGCATAGCATGGGTGATTAAAAGCATACATATTTGGAACGTATTCATTGCACAAATGCACTGATGAAACTGTTTAGAGTTAATTTTAACGGTGAAAAAGCTTAATATGATAAAACATTTTAATGCATGTTGCAAACAATGTCTATATGAATGTATACTGTATATGAAATCAGATAACCGGTAATAATTAATGGTTAATGGATAAATCGGTCACATAAACAAATTATCGACAATCGATTCGAGCTTATAATGACGATGTAAGAAGTAAAACGCATCATTTAGATTGCGGCTGTGATAAATAAAGCTACCCAGTCGGGCCACGCGGTACATTTAAAGGCATACTTAGCATAAAGATAGATTACCTTTTAACATTTCTGTTTCTTGATAAACATGTCATTATTGTAATAAATTTTGATTAGAAGAAGGGAATTGTGGACAACCCTTGGTAACAAGGATACTACACGTGAACTTATATCCGTTGATTGAGTTAACATAAATAGCTGAAGACAAGACATGATGTCATCAACCGTTAATTACGCGCAAACTAGAAGTTGCCGCTTATTAGGGTGCATGGACCCTTACAAAAATACCGTCAATTCAGTCTATTATCACTGTGATATATATATATATGTAGATATAAACAGAGTTCGCCTGTACTCACGGTTTAGTATATACTGGCCAGGTGTACCTTGAATGGTATATTATGTCTATGGTAGAGGTTATCACGTTTCTCATTTATTATAAGCATGAAGTACCTTTACATACCAGGGTCTAGGTGTGAGAAATGGGCTTTGGCGTGTCAACTGTAACGATAATTGAACAGGGATACACAACCCTTACATAATCATATCATATAAACATTAGTTTGTGAGTCAGCTGCTGCCTTTTTTATACAAAGATGTAACGGCGAGTAATAATCAATTCAAAATAATTACCGTCTATTTGATCTTGTGTTCTTCTCACTTGCATCATTGAGCTAAATTGTTTGTATACTGTTACATTTCAAATAGATAAAAGAAAGATAAAGAAAGGTCCTTTTATAAATAGAGAGGGAATAGTGTTATATATGATACAGTAACACGGAATAATAGGGGAGATAGGGAGCGATATTTAATATAATTAGAAGGGAGATGAGCCCTACATATATGACAAATTGAGAGAAAGTAGAAGGAGACAAATGTAAAATGAGAGGCTCCAGCTCCAGGCTCGATTCCTAATATAAACAGGCCCGATACCTAGTATATGTAAGCCCGATTCTTAGTATATACAGACCATATTATATATATGTAGGCCCGATACTTAGTATATGTAGGCCCGATTACTAGTATATTAAGGCCCGATTCATAGTACATACAGGCCCGATTTCTAATATATACAGGACCTTTTCCGTGTAGATACAGACCTGACTCCTACGATATGCGGGCCCATTCCTAGTATATACAGACCCGACTCCTAGTATATACAGGACCGATTCCCTAGTAGAAGGACGAGGGACCTATTCGAAGCTGAATTATTTTGAAGCACAGGCGCCTTCAGTTTATGCGTAAGTAATTGTGATAGATATATACTTTAAGTATCCTGAAGATAAAATTACACTAACGACCAACTTTAAGTGTTTCGTGGGACGTTCCGTCAGTTCATTATCGATTTACTTGGGAACTTGACCTAACTTATGTTATTTATTTCTGTTTTATGATGAAACTATTGTAAATTAGGAGCTAATTGATGTGAGAGAACCCACAAAACAACCTATGCCGAGTGAAACATATAAACCGACGGGTCTCGATCATAAACGTTGAGGTTTAAACCAAACGCAACTGCATCTTTTTTCGGAGTGCCAAGGAAAAAGCTAGTTCTGTTGATTAGTTGCAAACCTCAATTTATGATTATGCAGCGATATTTATAATTAAATATAGCAATTTTATTGAGGCCATCACATTTCATTTATATCACTGATGTGCATTATTCCCTTTGATATATACATTGTATATCCGTGTATATCGAACATATAAATGAATATACACACCTCTCGCTTTAAAACGCTCATGGCGGGGGACAAGGCCTCAAACAGCGTTATAACAGAGGGAGCGTTATACAGAAGGGCGTGAATGCACGCTGTGTACATGCGACCTCCCTGGAAGCCACCACACATGGGCTGTATATATGATAGATCGGGGACCCTGGAAGCCACTATCAATATGAGCTTTATAGAGGATAGGTCGGGGGACAAGCGTCAGCACAACACTAGCGAGACCGTGACTGTATGTGTATATGCTTAATGGAAATTCAAGTATGAAATGGTTAAATATCTGTTTGCATTGTGTATAATAATGACTTTTGTCTAATATCACTGAAGTTGATTATTATTCAGAGTTTATATATCATAATACTGTGATTATTCAATGGTTTATGATATGATAATTTGGATACATTTACAGATAGCCAATGTGGTTTTTGTAAATATGCGCTGTAGAATGTAGACTAAGATTATAGATAAGTATCAGACACACACAACAACTACAAAGATTATGAAATCTCTTGATAGGGATGATTGTGTAAATTAAAAGGCATTGTTCAGATAGAGAGTGAAGCATTAAAAGTACCTGGTCTAGCCACACAGTACATAAAAATACTAATCTTAACAGCTTTTTGTCTTGTTAACAAATAAGTTGTGTAATAAATTCTGATCTTAATAATGTAGCTAGTTGTGGCCAGTTCACGGTAATAACGATAGCATGTGTTATCTGATATCGGTTGATTGATTTAACATGAGCTGCTCAAAACCAAACCTGCGACATATGAAGCTGGGGGACGGCCATGTTGTAACCGTGATCGGGATGGGCAGAGTGTGCCTGGTGTTGTACCATAACGATCGACTGGACACACACATGACTCTATCACGAGTTTTACACATTCCTGACATGTCATGCAATCTGATGTCTGTCCATTCAATCACAACCGGTGGTCAAAAGATGTCCTTTGATGGACATACTTATGTAATTACGACCGGGACCAAAGAAGGTAGCCTTTATTTTCAAGATGGGCAAGCCGAGAAGCCAGGAGGAGTGGAAACCGCGCGTGTGCAGTCGACACTGAAGTTGATCTCTGGCATCAGTGCCTGGGATATGTGAGCATACCTGTGATGAGTCAGGTAATCAGCGGACAAGAAGTCTTGAATGTGACAATCACGAAGGACAGCAAGCTGAACTTCTGCGAAGGTTGTACCAAGGGCAAGTCGGTCTGCCACACGGCAAAGTCGCTGACCAAGAAGAGGACAACCAGGAAGCTAGGCATCATGCACAGTGATGTTTGCGGGCCTGTACAAGTCTCAACACACGGAGGCAGCAAGTACATTGTCACGTTCATCAACAATCTGATGAGGTGTTGTGCTGTCTATCCAATGACACACAAGTCACAGACCCTGGATCGCTTTAAAATATATACCGCAAGCATTACCAGGTCTTTGGGATTGAGAATCGGCGTTTATCACACAGACCACAGGGGAGAGTACACTAGTAAGGAGTAAGAAGAAACATTAGCGTGACATGGAGATTAAACAGGAGATGACCATTCCACACACTTTGGAGCAGAACAGTTTCACAGGGGCAGATAAACAGGACGATTGTTGAGAAAGCAAAGGCGATGCTGTATCATGCTGACCTGCCAAAAGCGTACTTGGGAGAAGCTGTGAATGCCGCTGTGTATATCACCAACCGCCAGCCGACCCGGGCACTAGGAGGGAAGATCACTCAGTACAAAAGCATGACACCTGGGGCCTTGCCGAACTACCTGAAGGACGACGGGCAGTAGGAAGCAAGTGGGTCTTCAATGTGAGCATGACCGAGAGGGAGAAATCAACCGCTACAAGTGCCGACTTGTAGCACAGGGGTACAGCCAGGTAGAGAGGGTTGACTACCAGGAAACATTTGCACCAATCACATGTTTTGATTCAATCTGTGCCCTTCTAGCAGTGGGAGTCCAGCAAGGGATGAAGATACATCAGATGGATGTGGTCATCGTTGAAGGTGAAAATGTACATGAGGCAACCCGAAGGCTTCAAAGAGCGAGGAAAGGAATAACTTTACTGTAAGTTGAAGTGCTCTCACAAAGGCCTCAAGCAATCGCCTAGATGTTGGTTCGAGGAACTGAAGTCGTGCCTCACCAAACTAGGGTTTGAGCAAAGCACCCCTGACCCGTGTATTTTTCACAGGTGGGATGGAGAAAATCTGACGCCCCTTGATATAAGCGTGCAGCTTGTCAAGGATCACGGCGTCAGCAAACCTGCTGACAAGACCCTGTTTCAGAGTCTTCTAGGAAGTCTCTAGTATGCAGCCAGCGCGACCCGACCAGATATCGCATATTCGCTCAAGGCATCAGCCCAATACGCTGCAAACCTGTCCAAAGCACACATGACATGTGCTAAGGGCATCTTGCGGTATCTGAAAGGGACCCAAGATCTCACTCTTACCTTCGAGAGGAACAACAAGCAGATCATCGGCTACTCGGACGCCAATTTGGCCAACATCTTTATGTTGGCCAACATCTTTATGCTGGCTAATGCCGCCATCACCTGGGCAAGCCGCAAGGAGACCTTTGTAGCTCTATCGACAGTAGAGGCCGAATACTTCGCCCTTAGCCTGGCAACACAGGAAATGACAGGGCATCGTCATCTCCTCAGCCAGTACAGGACCTACATCTCCCAACCCAGCTTCATGATGGAAGATAACCAAGGGGCCATCGCAACGGCGAAGAACCCCGTCTTTCACAACCGCATGAAGCACATTCAGATAAAGTATCATCATGTGTGCAAAGCAGTCTTGAATCTCCAATACTGCCGATCCAAGGACATGTTGGCTGACGTCTTCACCAAGCCATCACCCTGCAACCATCTCGAGAGGAATGCTGGGACTCAAAGCGATCAAATAAAAACTGTTAGAACAGCAACAACCTAAAAGTGAAAAGGCACAATTGGGAGTCTTGAACAGTTAAGTTTATCATCAATGTTTGTAAAAATTGTTTAACATGTATGTGTCTTTGTTTATGTCGTATTAAGTTGTCTGGTGTTTTTCAGGGGGTGGTTGCCACACTACAATGCGAGTGTTGCCACCTGAGTGACCTGCACCGGTCAAATATTACTCCCGGCGGATTACCGTAATTGGTCAGAGATCATCTTATCTCTATCACATGATTCCCTGAAGTATCCGCCAAATCTCTAACACCCTTATTCGAAATTTAAATTACCATTAGTTAGCTAGAAGCCTTCGAAAACTTCGCACATTGTTTTACTTTCGTCATTGATTGGGCTTGAATAAAGTATTCTGTAGAATATCTTGGACTTTATTTTACCTAGAATAACTTCAACATATTACCCAAAGGTACAGCAGCCCCGTCACCCCTCACATTTATAAAGTGTGTTTTACCCTGTTCAGATTTCACAGATTTTACAATGAACTTTATTATCAAAAATACATGATTTTTAGTTCTGCTTGTTTAATAGTTACGTCTTATTTGTTTGCGTAAATAAATATGTAATATATGATATGTGGTATAGTATAATAATATTTAATAATATGTTTGTTTATTTAAGTTAAGTGGACGGTTGGCGTTCATCGTCGGCCCTCGTCATATCGTCTCAGGTGCCATTCTCTGCCATCGCTGCCAGTCTAGTCAGTTGTATCCCGTACTCCTTGTGCTCTTTCAGGGCTTTCTTAAAGAAGATCGCCAGATTGTTCAGCGTTTTCGTGTCATTTGAGAGAAGCATGTCTCTCAGTCGGAGCATCGCATCTACTTCCTCCCACCTGTATTGCTGTGGGATGTAGCGTTCTCTTAGACGAATATACCTGCTACAGTCGAGCACTACATGTGCCTCGTCCTCAAGTACGCCACAAGTTTGGCAAATGCGGTGGTGTCCTCGTAGACGCAGTCGTGTAATCCATATGTGTTGCTTTCGGTCCATATTGGACAGGTACCAGGCATGCGTCTTCAGGTCCAGAGTAGGTGTTAACAGGCGGAAAAGCCATCCTTTATTGCTATCTATTGCCTGTTGCCTGAGTTCTTGGAAGACCTTCTCATTCATGTTGGCTTTCATAAGGGTTTTGAATCCTTCTCTGGTTGGAACATACTGTGTGTCCCAAAACACGGAGAGATCATACTTGAACAGCAGATCTCTTACATACGTCACCCACATCTTGCCTTTCTCATATAGCATCTCGTCGTACACGAGCGAGTCTCGGTGACATCATTGATGGCGTCATTAACGTGCACGAGAAAGACATTAATCGGATGTCTATTTTGGCGCGGATGGGGAGAACTCCGAGCTCGAGGCACCGCATGTAAGCAGGAGTTGATGGCTTAACTCCTAGGGTCTCTTCATGTATTTATTATACACTAGTGTGACGTCCCCGCATTTGTGCGTGCCCGAGCCTTCAGACATGTAGAGTAACACTGGCTCTTCCAGTGTTTCAGAGTCTTTAACTTTATCCGCTGCATTTTGATAATATCGTTTCTGGATGCTCCTCATGGCAAATATTGCCTTCTCTCCTTGACGGGCTAAACATTCCTGCGTCCTTTTCCAATTGCCATTTGAGAAGATGGTGATGCCAAGGTAGACGAAGCTGTCTACCGACTCGATCTCCTCACTTCCTATCTTGATGTTCAAGTTGAGGTCTAGCTTGCCTCTTTTGAAGGCCATGGCTTTCGTCTTCTTACAGTTGATTGTAAGCCCCCACTTATCACAGTAGTCTTTCGCCCTTGCCATCACTCTTGCAATCCTTCCCTGCTGTCGGATATGATGGCACAATCATCGGCGTAGGCGATCAACATTATACAAAGCGTGTTCCACTTCACCTTCTTTCCCTTGAATGCCTTCTTCAAGTACTCCTCAAAGTCATGAATCAGACATGCAAATAGAAATGGGGAGAGGCTCTCCCCCTGCCTTACTCCTATGTTGCAGATGAAGCTGCTGCTGCGCGAGCCGTCGAAGTGTTGTACTCTGGATTTTACCTCAGAGTACATTGATCATAGGATCTTTAGCATCCTTCCATTCACCCCCAGGTTTAGCAGTTTGTCCCATACATTTGAGTGCTCAACTGTATGAAATGCTTTAGTAAAATCGATAAAGCACACAAATGGCTCTGTCCTCTCCTCTAGCATCTTCTGGACAACCACGTTCAGCTTAAACACGTGGTCGGTGGTGCTGTGTCCAGCCCTGAAGCCCGCCTGCCCCAGGTAGAATTTCTCATTCTTGTCTGCCCAGTTGTTCAGCCTTGTGTTGAGGAGTTTGGTGAACAACTTAGATAGGACCAGCAGTAAAGTAGTTCCTCTGTAGTTAGTTATGGCATTGACATCCCCCTTCTTGAAGAGAGGAATAATGACTCCCATAGTCCAGCAGCGAGGGTAAGTTCCGGATTGCATACCTTGTTGAATAGTTTCAACGAGGGTTCCGCCAGTTTGTCGCAACACTTGAAAATCTCATTCAGCATTTCGTCTGCACCCGGCGTCTTGTTGTTTTTCAGTGAAGTGATGCCTTTGCCTAGCTCTGCGGATATAAACAACTCGTCGAGTTCGGGAAAGTCTGGTTGACTTAGGTCTTTTTCTAGCGCGCTTAATACTTGGTCTGGAATCCTGTAAAAGCTTTCATTGTCTCTACAGTTAATCCCTTTAAAGAAACTGACCATGTCTACTAGCCTAATCGGCGATGCAATTTTCCCTCGCATGGCTTGCCAGTAACTCCTGTTGTCTTTAGCTCTCATGTCCATGACTTTCTTCCTCTCCTTTACTGCATAGGCTCTCCTGCAGCCTCTTGAGTGTCGGACGTAACGGTTCCTCTCCTTCGAGTAGCGAGCTAAACTGATTTTACTTCCCAATAACTTGGAAGTTTCTAGCTCCCTCTTCATATTATCAAAAAGTGTATCACACTTATCGCATGCCCACGGTTTTGAAGAGGGTTTAGCGTAGTTTTTACCGGGGTCTTTCCTTGGTACGTTCCTCTCTTTTTGTAATACGTTGAAAGCTGCATTAAATATTGACTCCGTGAAGTTGGTCGCAGCCTTGTCCACGTTGTCCTCATTCTCCAAGCTGAGTGATACCTCGTCCGCTATGCTGTTGACACTTGCAATCAGCTCCGCTTTCTTGCTCTCGTCCCAGCTTAAGTACTTAACATGTTCTGGTTTCACCTGTTCTTCGGCTTCACAGGTATCGAACTCAACTCTTAACACAGCCGAAATCATACTGTGATCACTATGCTCGTTCGGGTCGTGCACTCGAAAGTTTAGGAGCTGGTCAAGAGTGTGCTCACTTGCGAGCATGTAGTCTATGGTGGAGCATGTGTCACCCTCTTACCTTGTGTACCTTCCCACACCTCTATCTGCTCCTGTGTTCAAATACTCTTCAAAGACCCCCCTCGCATTCCCCTTTTTTTTTTGATTAAAAGTACCTGCTGCGCCCTCTTTCTCAGAATTGAAAATAAATAAAAACCTGCCGCACCCTACTTCTCGACTGCCGCCCTCCCGATTTCGAGCAATTAAAAAAAAATGGTAATGCCGCACCCCTTGTATCATTACAAAAAAAAAAAATGCTGCATGGTCCCTGCCAAAGAAAACTGTCGCCCGCACCCCCTTCTCGAGCGAAAAAACCCCTTGAGAAACTAATCATTAATTTTATGCAGCCTTATCGAGACATTTAAGGAATCTGTGCATGTTGGTCCACTGTTGATCTAAAATCACATTCTTCACGGTAGGTTCACCTTTTTCCCCACTTAATTCGAGTTTAGATAGGGCCGAGGACGCACACTAAAGGGATTTCAACGTTTCTGTCGACTCAGAAATCGCCAATTCCCCCCAGAACTCCTGAAATCGGATCACAAACTGTTCGCTTGGCCAAATTATATATAAGATTGAGATAAGGTGGTTTATAAAGGTCCCCAGTCATGGCACGCAGTATTAATAAAGCTGTTGATAAAAATATGATTTAACAGCTCTGTGTCTTGATAAACATGTTACCATTGTAATAAATTCTGATCATAAGAAGGGAGTAGTCGACAGCGCACTGTAATCAGCAGTAGGATGACATAGGTTATCTTGTGTCGTTTGATTGATTTGACATTAACGACAACAGACCACACATGTGACAACACCGACATCATGCCGCAATCACATGCACACTAGACATTGCTTTTAAACGGTCCAAGTGTTGCATTTTGCGACGAGGTTCAATAAAATAATACTATGGATGTTATCAGGGCAAATATAAATCACATGAAGTTTGTTATTTGTATCAGTCTGTGTCCGTGAGAAAGGGGACCGGGTGTTGATACACACGTAATCTTTACTCCGTTACATGAGAATATTGTCATACGTCATCAATATCAACCTACTCCTGTGGAAATATATGAGAAATACAAGTACAAAATTAGCTTGTTTACTCATTCTTCACTAATCTGTTTGCAGGGAGAGGGGGTATAGCAGCAGACAGGATAACTTTTATTTGGACATCTGATCGGATTGATCCACAAGATGTCTGACACCAGTGAAGGTAAAACAACACTAATATAATACGGGTCACTTGTAATATATTGTGTGCAAGATAGAACTAAATTGACAAATGTTGGATTGTATTATTCATAGGTACAGGCTACGTCGACGACCCGTTGGGTCGTCGGTCTAGTCTACAGGCTACGTCGACGACCCTCTGACACATATTAATTGGTGGCACTAATACCATTTTTGTTCAGGGGAAGTTGATATTAAATTATTCGATTGGCGCAGTGTCGGAGCTTTCCGCAAGGGGGGAGGCAGGCGTCGGTGTGATGATCGCCTTAGGGTCGGGGCTTTGCGGGGCAGGCCACATCGGACAGGTTTA
>JAXGGS010009456.1:8991-22749 GCA_035585475.1 Armandia brevis | reverse complement strand
CTGTATTGACTCAGCATCAGGACACCTTATTTTGTGACACACTTCGACCTAGTTGATTCATTTACCCACTATGCATCGGTGTATACAATGGTGGAGATAGGACTTCGGAAGTAAGACCTGCGTTTATCCATGTATTTTGATCCGTATGAGGTATATTGACCCCAATTAAATGCATTAAAGACAAGGAGATATGTAGAATAATTTGTGCGGGATATAAGGAGGAATACGAGAAAATGGCTGCGCTAGCCATGTTGCAACCTGGCCGTAATGAGGCAGGATTGCTTCTGAAGGGTGACAAGTTGGGCAACAAATTCCACTCCCTCTTTGACAACTTCGAGGAAAATCACAGGTTTGCCAATTAATATCATTATCTTAGCCTTATTTTAATCCTATATGTATTGATATATGACTGCACAGTATGAGAAACCCCCAGCTGAATTGAACCGCAGAATGTGTACATGGTGCCCTTCGAATGCTCATGTACCGGTCAATACGTTCAGATAGTCACAATTTAAAGCCTAAAAGGACTGTCAGAAAAAGTCCCCCGAATTTGAAACACATTCTATCTAAAGCTAAGAATACTGAGATTTATAGCATACCTTTATGTCCATTCTCAAAGTTCTCAACGGAAAAGTAATCACTTGCTGGAGTTACACAGCAAATTTTATGTACATGTACATTCACATACATGTATGAGCGTGAGATATGGGGTAAATAAACACAATCATATTGATGCATGTACAATATGTAACAGAATACCTTTCCAAGTTCCTAGTATTTAAGGACTCGTAAAATCTAACCCTTACAGGAAAAAGGAAAAGAAGAAACCAAAGAAGAAAGGAAAGGTCAAAGGAAAAGAAAAACAAAAGATCAATGTGAGTACATGTATTCAATGGTTGTCCATTACTCATTCGAGTTGCTTTCAAATTGATGAGGGCATCAGTGCCTGTTATTAGTGCAACCAATCTTCGTTGTATTCAGAAAGTATTTTCCTGTTTCTCTCGACCTATTTCTCGACTCTTGACAATTATTCTTGCTTGCAGAGAGAGAAAAGTCCAGAACGAGATGTGCAGACCCCAGGAATCGAACTCCACAGCAACCCGTCGTCATTCGTGGTGTATTCTAGCATACGACAAGCTGTCCTGGAACATCAAATCAAACAAATGTCTCACATCTATCTCCTGGCCAACAATTCTAGAATGTCCGACTCGGAGAGTGAAGATGAAGGTGATGATAAGAACAAAGACAATCTTATGAGACTACCAAAGGTAAAATTCCATCCTACTGTTCTACTTTTCCATGACCTACGTGCCCCTGATATTCAGCCTGAATATATACCCCGGTAATCTCATCTAGTGATTTTGTTTTTGACCATTGTGAAATTGATGTTAGACACATCTAAGCGTACTTACTCGATATTTAATTAGATTATTGGACTTGGATTGTGCGGTGTATTTGAGCTGATTAAGGAAACGAGGATAAGTCATCCCACGTTGTGTACGAGAGCTCTCCAGGCTCTACTAGACATGTTACAGGGTCAACAACCGGAAGGTCTCAAATCCGAACCAGCAGATGTTATAGGTTTGTATGCAAAACACAACGATTTATTTGATTGATTGATAATGCTTTTTTTACCGTTTTGAGGCTTGTTATATTACATTGAGACATGGTTGGGTAAAGAGGTGGGGGCAGGTCTCCTTTACGAGATCACCCACCCGTAGTACACAACAATAGACATATCAGGTTATTTAAACATTTCCGTGTCTGTAGTATATTTATTTCTTCTCTATTCTTTGTCCTATAGTGTGTGAGTTAATTCAATATGATCTATATGAGATGAAAACATGCTCATTATCCATTTAGTCAGATTACATTATTGACTACCGGGGGTACAGACATTTTGGTGACCATCTATTTTGTAGCAACCGATTCTTTTGTTTTTAGATGCACTGTACCAACTATTGATGGAGTTGTCCACTAGCCCAGTGCCAGCATCTGCAGCCACCCCAGAGAGTGACAATCTTACAGCGGTAGCCTGTGCCTGTCTGCTTAGTTTAGTCGTAGCCCGAGGAGATACAGGGAAGCTGCTCTCCGCTGTATCTGCGATGCTAATGAGTCCATCAACGCTTGCCACGCAAGAAATGAAGGTATTTGATATCACCTGACACCGGTGCTACTATTTATTCACCTCAGAATAGTAAAGCTTTACGCAGGTGTTCTGTTACGATATTTATCAAGGATTCTATTCCACAGGTGCCAAGCATACTAATTTCTCTACAAAAGAGTGTCCAAGCTGTTTTACTTGGAAAAACGCAACCTCCAGACTGGCTGAGTCAAGGGATCAGAGAAAAGGCATGCATAGATACAATTCCAGTTGAAGAACTGAAGAAGAGTAAGAAGCTGGTCACATTTCCATTATATAGCTTCCTTCCATGTGATATGCGTAATAACCACCAGCTTGTATTTAGTAACGTCAGTCTGTATATTTATCTTATTTTTTTAACAGATGAAACTGAGCCGGTCGGCGCTGTAGCTACTGATGGTCGATATATCTTCATACACAACACTTCTGGGCTTCACAAAGTCGGGTCAGGGTTTGGCGGCACTATTCGGGGTCACCTATACGTCTCAAACCCTAAATTCTGTAATCATGAACAGGGTTGGCTGGCCCTAACCCAAGGACATCTATTCTACCGTCCGCGTGGAGATACAAACGGAGTTTTAACTATTATCAATACAGACACATTACAACCAGGGGATAACTTCAGACTAGAAGGTAATAACTAAATAATAGACGTTTTTATTAAATTGTGTAATATTTGGAAGGTCCGCCGTTTGAGTGGTGTCAAAAAAGATTTTCCAATGTTAAAGTCACATTTTCTCATCCCAGGGAAGGGATTTGGTCCTAACGTGATGTTCAGCGACGGAGAAAATATCGGGCATGTTGCTGCTCATAGAGATGTAAGAACCACAGGGTTATTTAAAGTTCAATATTTTTCCCACTACCTTTGGCCAACGTACATTTCTCTTCGGCAAACTTTAAACCTGTCTATCCTCTGATTTATAGGATAGTTTTGTTGTGAGAACGTTCAGCCCTATCTGCAGCCCTATGCCTCTGGTAAACGAACTACCACTGAAACTGGCGCGAAAATGCCTCGATGTGTTCGGGACGGCCAGTTTCGATGATCAATCAGAAATCCATAGCATAAGTGAGTATTTTAAAAATTCACATTTTCACTATCATTGAGTCCTATTTGTATTATGATATATTTATCCATATACATTTTTAACAACCCCTTAAAAGGTACTGGATTTGACGAAGATGTGTCAGGAATAACTGGTGGTAGAGAATTTGCCCTTGTTCGCACACCTAGCGGCAAGGTATGGACGCACATCTTTCATAATTTTATGTTCATTAAATATTTGCTCCGGTAAGAATTGTCGTTAGTGTGAAATCCTTCTCTTATACAGGTCTTATATACCGGCCGATCTGCTACTCTTGGCATAAAACAGGGAGGTCCTAAATTCGGTAAATGGCTGGAGTTACCGATTATCAAGTCCCCGAAGATAGTACATTTTTCAGTAGGACACGAAGGCCAGCACGGATTGCTCGTATCCGAGGATGGTGCTGTGTTCTTTGTCGGCACCCCTAAACGGGGAGAAGACGGGGATGGTAATTTGTGTATGTACTTCGGTGGCGGGCCTCATTTTAACCCTAACATATAAAATGTTAATTAACTTTTAAAACTCCCAAGTAGGTCACTATCCACACGAAGTTCCTGCCATTAATGTACTGCTTTGTGTTTTTCAGCTAAGGCTCGCAGGCAGCCTAAGCCAACAAAACCAAAGAAAATGATAAAAATGGAAGGAAAGCACGTGCTTAACACAGCTTGTAATAATGGCACGAGCGCTGTTATTACTCGCGATGGAGAGCTGTACCTTTTCGGCAAAGACACCTCCCAGTGTGACCAGTCAACCGGTCTAGTTACAGAGCTGAAGGATTTCTCCGTCGCAGCAGTGGCGCTAGGCAAAGCTCATACGGTGGCGCTTACCCACAAAGGCCAAGTGTTCACGTTTGGTATCAACAATAAAGGGCAATGCGGAAGGGACTTCGTTGCTGGAGCGACGAAAGAAAGTAAGTAGATATACGATCCGAAAGAGCCTATGCCCTTATCCTATGTCATAAGATGATTTCGTTAATTAACCCTTTCCAACCGAGAGTCATATTCATATTTATTTATTGATTTATTAATTGTATTTCTCATATGTCACGATTATTGCTGTTGTAGTGAGCACGGCGGTAACCATGGTAGACGAAGAGGAGGAAGCAGCTGCGGAAGAGGATTTCATGTGCACACCCGGTATATACTTCAAACTCGATATCGCTTGCCATTGTTTATATGAATTTCGTGAGCGTCTCTGAGCCACCGCTTCGCCGATATGTAGCAGCATTTGCTAAACCTGAGCTTTGTTTGATGTAGGGAAACATAAGTGGAAGCATGAGTTTTGCATGATTTGTACCAATTGCGGAGAATGCACGGGTTATGGTAGCAGTTGTGTTAGCAGTCACGGCGACGACCGACATCCAGGCTCGTGAGTATAAACTCGCACCGAATGTTTTACACACAATTTTACCTAAATAAAAGGAAGCACCCACTTCTATCCTTCTCAAATTAAATAGTAAATAAAACGATTTTAAAAGATTTATTAATTCTTCCTTACCTGTTTAAAATTGCCCGAGTTAGACAAATATCTATCCATCAAGATTAGGATTTACTTGTTATTGGCCATATTATTTGTGCACTGTGCATGACTAGTGCCGGGTATGTGTATGGGCGACTAGATCTATGAAGGAATGCTGTGCTTGCAGGATATGTGGCTGTGGTTCAGGAGATTCAGGGTGTGCTGAGTGTGGGGTTTGTCGCACATGTGTCGGGGAGTTGGAGGAGGAGAAAGGGGCCGGAGGAGACCCGGCCAACGGGGGCCTCATCTTAGAAGTCCTGGCCCGCCAGAAAGATGTGCTCCCACTAGAAATCATTATGGGTCGTTCCGGTAGGCCTATACACACACATAGAACTGTGGTCCTATGATGTCAATTATATATGAAATGATGTGTCTGTCAAAACATTCCAAATTACGTTTTTTTGCTTTGGTGATAAGGATTCGTTTGTATAAACCAACAGTGCTTGTTTAAGGGTATTAACTGTATTTTAGTATGAAACTACCTGATCCATCGTTTTCGTTTTCCGAATCACTTTATTGCATTGCTTACTTGATTTGCTGCAATTCAGTGTCCACCTTTAGTCCACAGCCTAACATTGCCATTATATACAATTTATGGTATTCATGTACAACCTCTCTCGCGACTTACATCATTCATATCTCTTTATTTTAATCGTGTTTCCGTACGTGTAAATGCTTACAGTAATTCAGCTTGACGTCTAGTTAATGTATATTTATATAATCAAGGATAGAACTGTACGTACTATTATTTAGTAATATTTTGTTACATGAGTATATTAAGTTGACGGTCGTTAGGTTGTGTGCGCTAGGGTTTAGCGGTTGCTCTTTTGCCAATGCTGCCATGTGTTTGTTTGTTTACGTGTTTAGGGAGAAAGCACTCAGGACGGCGTGTCATTGCAGGGCGCCAAGCGGCGAGGAATCTGGACCACATCGGACGCCGGCTGGAGGAGAAACGATACAAGGCTAAGATAAAAATCAAGCATTCCAATAAGGCCAAAGGTAATGCTAATGGTCAGTCCCAGTGTCTTTTTTTTTAAACTCAGCTTTGCTTGATTGAATTTTTTGACGGCTTATGCTTCACATTTTTATAATTTAATACGATTATAACACGTTGTTTATTCTGATACACAAGTTCCATTTTATAATATTAGCCGCAGCAGCCGCTGATCCGATGCCTAACAACGAGTACGAACAGGACCACGTGAAGATGTCGAGTCTCCAGCCGGGTAAAGTGGAATTTGGGAACTGTGAGATGACTGCTCGTCAGATAGCTTGTGGATTACAGCACACAGGTACAGTGACGGTTGTGTTATGTAATCTATCTCTAGCAGCACAATAAAACTGGGCGCTTATAGATGCATCTTGAAATTATAAAACCGAAATATAAACTTTTACATCATTGTAACATCAATTATAACTAGTCATTTAAAGGTGATACCACTTTTACCGGTATCATGCTTAATGTGAGAGTATTCGGTAATAAATCCTTTTGATAGATAATTTAAATAACACTTATTCTTTTTCACAGTCGTTTTGCTGGACAACGGAGACGTGTTTACATTCGGCAGCAACCAGTATGGCCAGCTTGGACACGGTGACACCACAGTTCGTGGTACCCCCTCCAGGGTTCACCTCAAGTTTGCTGTGGAGCAGATTGCTGCTGGTAGCAACCACACTGTTCTCCTGACGACAAATGGGCATGTCTATACTTTCGGACATCATCTGGTGGGTATAATAGGCGCTGCTTCTCAGATTTATCACAAATACGTTGCACCTTTAAGTTATAATACCCTTACGTAATGATTCCATGCTTATAAAAGCGAGTAGGAGTTGCGGCCCACTTCCTTTCCAAGCGCTTATCTACCTATTCCGTTCCAAGGTTTGGCTAGCGACTTTACAATTAAATCTTTATTTGCATGTCTTCAGAAAGGGCAACTCGGACGAGCAGCTCCCGACGAGGAGAAAGCAAAGGAGAAGAAAGGACATTGGTACGCGTTGCCCGGGCTAGTACAGGGAATAGGCCCCAAACATGGACGCCGTGCTACATGGGTGGGGGCAGCTGGTGACCAGACCTTCCTCAGGATTGACGAGTCCCTCATCAACGCTCACACTCTGGCACGTTCTAACATTGTGGCCAACCAGTCCTGTATAGGTAGGTCTAAATTCCTCTCATAATAGCTTTGTAAATGGCACACAGCAAATATTAAACTTGCTAATATGTGTAGTGAAATGTCGCCAATAGTAGCAAAGCTTTAGTCAAAAACCAAACTATCTTGTTCTGTTTATCCACCAATGACTAGCATTGTTCCGCGTATATTGCGCAATTCTCGTCTGAAGATGGTCAGGTTGAAATTAGGTCAACAACCAGTTAACACTGCTCACCAGCCAGTTAACACCGCTCATTTTCCCCACACCAGGTCTGATCCCCTCTATCAAAGGAGGTGGCTCTAACATCAAGAGTTTGATGATCAGTAAAAGTGACGGCAGCTGTAGGAGTTTCACCGGACCTGAACATGCCGATTTAGCTGGATTTTCTGTCTGCCTCGATCCAGTCCACGATGTACTGTGGAGGTAAATGAAGATTTATAATTTCGTTCGAAATAACACATCAAACTTGAGAGAATTATTCTCACACCATGCTACTTGTTCTACATTCGTTTAATCGGTATGTTACCATTTTTCAAGCTACTCCGCCAGTCAGCAGGAGCTCCGTTGTTATAATGTGATCCAAGCTGAATGTAGAAGCCTGCAGTCGGTGCAGGACACGTTCTGTGATGTACTCAGCCCGGAGCTGGCGATGCCCGTCCGAACCGGAACCTTCTCCTCGCGATCTCATACCGCTCTCAATATGTTAGGTCGGTATTCACACGCGGAAAATATCCTCAATAAGAACTCTAATTGCCTTCGTTCTTTAAACATGGAGATAAAGCTTCAAACCTTACCAATTAGATAATCATCATAATTTGAATCGCTGTTTTCACTCCCAGGTTGTCTGGATACACTAACAACTGCGCAACAACTGGGAATGACTGTGTTTGAGGACGAGAAAGAAAAACACACTACCGCTAAAGTTTACACCAAAGAGGATTATTCCGTTGTTAACAGATTTGAAAGTATGCACAAACTCACCTATTTACAATTGCATATATCTATTCACCTGAAGACAATTACCGGTATGCGTTAAGCTAAATTTGACATGATTTTTATCTAGGTCACGGTGGTGGATGGGGATACTCTGGACATTCCATTGAAGCTGTCAGGTTTATGGCTGACACTGATGTGCTTCTGGGGGGATTCGGTTTGTTCGGAGGTCGGGGGGAATACTTCGGTAAAGTTAAAGTGTTCGAGCTCGGACCGGATGGGGGAGACAATGAAACAGATGGAGAGGTTATCTGTGAGACAGAGGAGATGCCGTACGAGTGCGGGGCGAGGTACATATAAACATAATCATTAAGCTGCTGATGCTTTTCTGTTTTGTGGTGACAATGTGCGCATCTTGTTTTCGTATCCACGCCATATATTTTGTATTTATTTCTGATTTCAGAGAGAAATACGCAATACTGATTGAGGAGCCATTGATGCTGACCGCCAACCACTGGTATGTGGCCTGGGCTAGAATCTCCGGTCCCAGTTCGGACTGTGGATCGAGTGGACATTCAACTGTGACCACGGAAGATCAGTAAGTATATAGCCTAGCAAGTGTTTTTTTATATTAAAGACCCGTGTAACAATTGTAAATGCCGTGCTGTGGGTATTTTATTTTGATTTGGCGATTAAAAGAAATTCATATTTTTGCGTATAGGATGTGTTTCATATGGGTTAAACGATTTCTGTGTCTCTTTCTTAGAGTGGTTATCAAGTTTAAGAGCTCCAAGAAGTCGAACAATGGTACAGATGTGAACGCCGGTCAGATACCACAGATTTTATACAGGTTGCCCACCCATGACAGTAGCAACAGCACACGGAAAAATGACCAAACCGAGCCAGCTCATGTTCTAACACGTGACTTCTCTCGAGCCGTGTCACCCGTGAGTAAACAAGCATCTCTAGGCATATGATTATTACTGTTGAGTGGGTTTGTGTAACATAAATGGGGCAAAGGAGATGCCTTTTTTTAAACAAGAAAAAAATTGGATAATACATCAATAATTGCTACGTCCAGTACTGCCAATTTAAAACACGAAGCATACCGGGGGTATTTTGATTATTAAATGTAATATTTCAGGAGTGTTTTGAATCATTGTTGCGCCTGCTGAACTGGTCATGGAATGCATTCTGTGCTGTGGTTGGCGAAGTTCAGGCTCTGAAAGGGGCGAGCCTGACTGCGGCCCTGCTAGACCTGGAGAGACTGGTGTACATTAGCACATCCAGTCTTAGGCTCATCTGCACCTATGTGTGTGAGGTCTATCCAAATCAAGGTTAGATGAAACCCAAATTGTTGAACTCTTATGCTGCCAGGTTTTACACTGTAATGCTGATTCTAAAGAGTAGCCCGATCCCCTTTATAAGATTGGTAGTTTAAGGCGACCTTGGGGGAAGAATTGTAAAAAAAGTCGCAAGATCCAGACTCAAAACTATTCACTCCAACTTTCACATATGCATTTTACTTTAAACAGTTATTTTGATAGCGAACTTTTCTACTATAGGTGTAACGAAGAAAACGCCCACTGAAACTTCCAGAATAGCTGAATGTGTTGGCGACGCCCGCTCTTTGCTGCGCAAAATCCTGGGCGAGAGCAGACGACATTTACTAGTCAACTCTAAGCAGGGACAAAACAAATGTGAGAGTTCCACGTTTGAGCAGATGGGAGAGAGGATCCTGAAGGAATGTCACCAGACATTCACATCATGCTTCCACGCTTTTTATCCAACTGGTAGCCTGAAGTGGACTTGTTTGTGTGAATTGCTTGATCGAATCGATCCGGTGAGCTTTCATACCTTATGTTCGTTTGAGGCCTCACTTAAGTTTCATTACGGTTTAAATATGTCATACATGTATATAAGTTTATTATAGCAGTTTATATCAATCGTTCTACATTTTAGCATCACAACAACGTAGAGGGCTGGGGAAGGCTCCTCGCTGCTGTAATGGAAGCGTTATGCCATCCCACAGTCAAACTAACCAACATCTTACCAATTAACTGTGAACATGGAACTCAACAGATTCTCAAGAAACAATACGGTACAGACGATAACACCAACAGCGTTGCTTTATCAGGTATGTCAGCTATTAGGGGAACACAAGTACACACATTTATAACGAATGATCGTTTATGTGTGTTAACTCATCTTGTATTTTATATTAGGCGACGTATCGCAGTTTCCCATCTTGGTTGGTCACATGATACAGCGTACGGAAATGGAAGGGGGTAGTGGTGGACACTGGACGTTTAAGGAGATGCTCGACAAACTACTGACAGTAGTCGTACTTCCAGTCAGACAAGCACTCACACAGGTAAGAGGACACTCGAAGTGTTCGTCTTCATAGAATATCAAGATATGTTAATCGAGGATCCCCAAGTTCAATTTTACATTTCTAAATGTTTTAGGAGAAAAGTCATTTGCCACATCTGTTGATATCAAACACGTGCTCTCTACTCGCTGCTGTCGTGAGTGAACTAGCGGCCTCTGCCACAGGGACTGAGGTAATTACACGATCTGCTTGGTTTTTAAATCGCAAAAAAACATTACATATATCGACATATTATATCTAAGTTTATAATGTTTGGGGTACTATTCTTAGACTGAAATCATGGGCACCAGCCGTCCCCTGAGAGTTAGCCCTAATAGATTTATGAAGACCACGCCGAACCCTTACTGGAACACGGGAGACGGTAACCCTGAAGCGATCTGCTTCTCCGTCGATAGACCAGGTGTTTTAATCGCCGGCGTTTGTGTGTATGGCGGCGGAGGACAGTACGATTATGAATTAGAAATTCTGTCTGATGTAAGTTATCTGATGATGGAAATGCCTTAGCTTTATAGTAGAGACTGATATGCGCATTTAAGAAATGCACTTGTTTTTTATCAGTTATGTTTAGCTTGTTCTTTTCTATCCTACAGAGTGAAAACGGTAGTGACCAAACCGGAGCCGGACGGTGGACCTCAATGGAAATGGTGAAGGGAACATTCGCGAACGACGAATGCGTGAACGATATAACCGAGATAAAGTTTGATCGTCCCGTCGCTATAAAAGAGTCTGTGATATACGCTCTGAGGCTGAGAAACCGCGGACCCAAATCCTATAACGGCGAGAACGGGATGGGAAAAGTGAAGTGCCCCGATGGATTAGTTTTCGCGTTCTGCGCTTGTCCCCTGAGCAGTAACGGCACCAACCACACTAGAGGGCAGGTCCCGCAAATTCTATACTACAGGTAATATTGCTTGTTTGTCAACTCTACTTTTTTCATAATTCGGTATTACAGTAGACATTCGATATACCGGTAAAGCGGTATTTGTTATACGGTGTCTTGTCCCTCGATTTGTTTTTTCAATTGTTTTCTATAACGCGAGTTTCAAGTTCGCCAATATGAATTCATGGTATTCAATATAAGGCGGTTTTTAAGGCTCGACCATCCCTACCCGCCTTATATCGGACATTTACTGTTATAATATCGTGGATTCGTGTTCATTTTATCAAATTTTCCTTTTCGTTTTCAGTGCCCCCCAGGACGGCGAAAATCACATTCAGAACTCGAAAGCCCTGGCAGAGTACCAGGCGCGAAAGAACGCCATCAGTATCACTAGCTCAATCTTCAGAGCAGCCACCGATCTGCTACAGCGCGCCCAGGGCGTCAGCGAGGACATATTCTCACAGGTGATTGGCTCAGCTCACATATTCTGCACGCTGCTACCCATGGCAGTAGCGTATATAGGACCAGTCGCTGCAATGGACCCAAGGGTAAACACATTGATCATCGGCTACAAAACTCTCTAAAATTACGATAAACACAGAGTGAAAGCACATATAGTTTAATTATTCTATAAATGCTGTAGATTTAAATTCGACAAGCTAATACCATGAACATTTTAATGATCACAAATACACTTAACGTTTGTTTTCGTTTCAGGGAGCTGTTCAGGCTTTAGGGCTTGTACAAGAAATCCTACCACCAATAGCGGAGCTGAACTCTCAGCTCTGCACAGGAGTCAACATCCCCTCCCCCTCTACTCTACTCTCCGCCAACGAGGGCGAGACAAACGGCTCGTTCCTCAACGGAATCTGGGAAGGAGTGGCCACCGGACAACACTACGCTGTCGTGGAGAGCGACCACCCGTACAAGCCGGCCACTGTTGCCAACTACAAGGTGACGTTCCCCGACCAGGTGAAGTGGATGGTGCTCGAGTTTGACCCGCAGTGCGGCACAGCCCAGGTGGAGGACACCCTGCAGCTATACGTGCCCGCTCACCGAGCCGTCAAGGGATTCAACTGGTCATCTCTGGGACCGAGCGAATCTGATGCTGACCAGGCATGGTGGCCTGTCCTGAAAAAGTTTCACGGCACAGTCAACTGGCCCACATTAGCCCTCGTATTGCCTGGTGAGTGTACATAATCTTACAACACTCCCCTTTCTTTCTTGTAAAAGATTCCCCGTGTTTTGGTCACCGTTTATGATATTAATATGTCACTCTATCACACAGGAAACAAAGTGATCTTTAGTCTGGAAACTGCCTCTGATTATGTTAAAGATGACAAAGCCTGTTTCTTTGGGTTTAAATGTTCAGTTGTTGGTTATGAGTGGACCGCTAAACCAGAAGAGGTAAGATGATATGATAATACGTCTTCCCCTTGCAGAAGTTTTACGGTATATGATATAAATGTCCTACATATGTTGACCTCTAATTCAGGGTCTCGCTCAGCTGGAGAAGGAAATATCCACGCTAGGTGGCATGTGCGCGTCTTCATTGATGCGCAAAGACCTCCAGCTACCAGCAACCAGCGTGGAAGAAATGGACGAAGACCTAGAATTTATAGATCAAGGTGCCCAACAGGTAAATATGGGGGATTATATTTATGGTGAACTAACCCTGAGTGTTGGTTTTAATGTTGACGGAATGATGGACTAAAATCGGATTTTTCTCCAGATTTTTCAGGCTCACCCCAGTTTGCTGAGTAAAGGATTCGCGCTGTGCCAACCCCCATCCATCGGACAAGCACTGGAGGGAAATCTGCCCTACTCATGGAGCTCCAATGAAAGAGCATTCCTTAAAGATTTCGTCGCATGCACCAGTGGAACCAGCGGCGGAAGACTTGCTGCGTAAGTTGAAAATATTGCACACGCACACGGAATATGCATACATGTTGGATATACATTGTACCTGCACTCGCACCAATGTACTCCTTAATTACACTTCTGTGTTACTCATTTCAGATGGATGCAGCCAGAATCGTATTTGGACCCTAAACATTGTGACATATTGTACAATAAAGAAGAGCTGAAATGTAGCTGGCCAGCAGTCATCACCATTTTAACCAAAGATCAGTATGGAAATCTCGTTAATGTGCAAAACCTAAAGGTAAATCACCATCTGTACCTAGTTATTGCTGTCCCCGTTGTAAAACACGATATCGGTATTTTAACTAAACTTTCAAATACTTGTAATTAAGGTTGAAGCAAAAGCAGTGCCAATCGTAAAGGACAGCAGTAGTGATGAGAGGCGAGCTAAGCGTCTCAGTCGCTATGACAGCGATAGCATTCTTACCTTTGGAGGGCATCCTCCGCCTAAACTAGATACGAGCTACCAAGTAACGATTAAGGATAAAAAAGATGCTTACCATGCCATATGCATGATGAAGCAGTATGAAAACTACTCGTTTGAAGAACTTCGGTACGCTGCCCCAGCTGTTAGAAGACCTAGTGAGAATATGCTCGTGAGGGCTAACAACGATGGAACTTACAGGTATTTGCATGTACCCACTAGAATAGTGTTCTTTCGATAATATCTTAAACAAATATTGGGCAACCTAAAATGGAAGTTTGTCGTAGGGCGGACTTGCAGAATATTTCATGAAAC
>JAXGGS010009234.1:11855-26438 GCA_035585475.1 Armandia brevis | reverse complement strand
TTATAAATAAATATACACTTTTCAATGAATATTCAAATGTAAAATAGCATTTATTGTATTGACACCTGGTAACATGCCTATGGAAGTCTTTGCAATAAGCCTTTTCTTTATAGTCTCGGGATACGCTCTGTTACTGCTCTCTACTATCCTCCCATCGGTCCACTTCCTGTAGACAGCAATATTAAACTCATATTCTGTGTCTGGCTGAAGATTGTCAACTTTCCCAGTAAGCCATGTGTCTGTCGTGTATGATACACTGGTTCCGATCTTCCAGCTATCGTCATCTTCCTCCGCCACTCTGTAATAAATGTGATAACCGACATGCTCCTCTCCTGCTAGCGGTACGTCTCTTCCTTCCTGCCACTGCCATATAACATAGGAGTCACTCACTCCAAGAGGTGTCGTGTCGACCTTGTCGCTTCCACCGAAGTCCATGCGCTCTACAATTGAAAGTTGCCTAAGCTGAATGAACTCTGATATCTAATCATGAAGCAGAATTCGTCTATCAGAAATGTAAAATATGGTGATTTTTGGGGCGAGAAAACGGCCGGGTATTAGATTTGTGATACATAATTTACCACGTATACTCTTATTACCATTTCGTAAAAACGAATGCGCATAGCATTGCAGTGTTCAAGAATTTTAAACTGTCCATACACTATCATTTACATTTTTTATCTATATTTATAGAATGGCTTAGAGTGTCTACCCTTGCGTGAGGGAGTCTGGCGGCAGAGGGGCCGTCAGTACTTAAATGACACATCACATCATTACAAATACAGTGGTTCAGAAGAAAGAAGGTGCGTGATTTGCATAAAAGATTTTGGCACGTTTTCGGTTATCTAGTTTGATATATATACATATACGGACCAAGTTTGAATTATGTAATGCGTGACAGGTAAAAGAAGTCATCATAGGCCTATATCATCTGTGTGAATGGATCTGACTAAAGTGAAGTAGTATAATACGTTACCGTACCTAATGAAACATTGCACAATGGTCCGACCCACCAGACTTGAGTATCACCTGTGTATGTACAACCATCAGTGCATTTCACAGGTGAATCGTCAGCGTTACAGGTTATATTACCGTGAAGGCAATGAGAATTATCTGGCCTTACACAAGAAGCTGAAGATGTAAGAATACCAGAATACGTATGGAACATATATCAATTAACGAACATAAATGTATGTTTATAAATTACTTATAATCATGAATGTGCGTCGAATTTGCAATGTTTGTTCCATCATATTTGAATATCAATATGAGTATATATATATACATGTTCATTGTTATCTAAATATATATATTTCTCAGCCGATAATAAAATCCAGGATTATACACGTTACATAGAGCTTGTATTAGTATACAGATATATACAAAGGAAGGAATAGTACCTGTTGTTGTCGTCACCATGGACCACATACAGAATATCATAAACAAACCACACATGTCTTCCATAATGTGCTTTAGCTTATAATAGCTTCTGTATCAATCTAGATCTTCCGGTAATATATAATCATGTGCTCAGGAAAGGTAACTTGTATGATTCAGTATTCTAGTCGGCTTTACATACCGACCCCATTTCTATGTCACGCTTTACAATTCTTAATGCACTGGTGACGATACGTAGTTAGTAACTGAAGCGATGATTTTTTTTATTTTCTACTTCCTGGTGAATCTTTTTAACGAAACGAACGTGTATATGCGTGAATAGGTTTCAATTCGACCATATTTCACATTAATGATGGACATTGGCAATAACAATCCCATGGCCAGTCACGCATATTGTACAAATATCAGTTGTAACATGTGACACAATTTTCTAATTGCTTGATCGCTTTACCTCATGAACGTATGACGTATTTTTGAGTTATGGTATTGGACATATACATGTACCATGTACATGAATTAAGATATTGACAGGCTTGATACTGGCCCTAACATAGAGTATTTTTATGTGACTCAATAGGGCGATAAAATTTGCGTCCGAATATGGCGATAACAGAAACGTTCCACTATCTAACTAAATATATATCCCTAATTAAAACATAGGCCACACACGCTAGATTAAATTATTCTTAGAAGCCAACAACGCCCGCAAAACACATTTGTTTCATTCTACCAAAATAATCACCTATTCTGCCAGTGAATAGCATTAGGTTTAATCGGTTTTCAGATATATTCAAATTAAATATAATAATGATCAATCGACCCAAGCCACATATACTTCAATTTACTAGTCATGAATCACAGAATGTTGAAATATTGAATATATACTGTGCTGAAATCTAATTTTGCGTTCATCATTTTATGCAAATATCTTGCACCTAACCGCGCTTCTTTGGATATATTAAAACATCGTATAGACTCAAGCAATGAATTCGGCATTTCCCGGAGAGCACCCTGTTGGGTTGGAGTATGTATCTTCTGTCTGATGGTCTACATGAGCTGATGGGTTCACGTATGCAGCAGTGGGTCTCAGATGTTCGTAAACATGAGATGTGTCCTTACTAGCTAAGGATTGTCTCAACCTATAAAGAAAACTGCTAATAAATTTAATTCGCACAGAGTGTAGAAAGATGTAAATAATAATTCTGGTTATGCTGTCATTTACCTAATGCTCACAATCCCAAATGCCATTGTTATCACGAGAAGAGATGTTGAGAGAACTCCAACAACGCCGTACCAGAAGGTAAGTTCCGTATCTA
This sequence comes from Armandia brevis, assembly GCA_035585475.1. Taxonomy (NCBI): domain Eukaryota; kingdom Metazoa; phylum Annelida; class Polychaeta; family Opheliidae; genus Armandia; species Armandia brevis. The sequence goes on along the minus strand of JAXGGS010009234.1, from coordinate 23,727 downwards.
AATCAATCAAAATATATTATGATGTAAGCTATTTGTTATGCCGGATGTAACATTACTCAATAATATGCTTGGAAAACTGACTTTGATTCATCATCAATATCTCTATTTGATGTTAACTTTAAGTTATTGCAGTAAGGCCACGATTAACCCTCAATACTATGGTCTACAACTAAAAGTGAAAACAAAAAAAGAAAATTTCCGAAATTATTATTGTGACTAAAACAGCTAAGATCTCACTAATAAATTCAATTAATGAGTTAACGATATAATACAATAATTTCATGCGTTCATGTCTGCGCTATCACAAAGTACGTGATTAAACAAACAGAATTACAAGCTCTACCATTTACGGTTTTACAGTTTGGTGGGCATGTCTCTTGGCAATTATGTCCATATCTGTTGCTGGCACATTCTGCGAATAGATATATCCAATCATATAAGGCGAGATATAACTTTGGTTCCAGTGTTTAACCTTTAACCAAGACAACTTATTTGTTACATAAACATATGACGAGATATCGGGATCGTTTGTTTATGTGTATATTTTAGTTAACAGTGATGAAGTCAGCAATGTATACAATCATGTCTGCTTTTAAAATCAACCACCTCGAAATTCACGCCCATTGTTCTAAAGTTTTAGATATATTAGTATAGATATTATCGGCCAACAAAGATAGTTCCTGTTCAGACATCAAGTTGCTGTTTAACTAGAAAACGGAAACTTAGTTACTATTAAGTGTTTTAATGTCGTGAGGGAGCTGAGTTATTACAGTTGTCAACTTCTGATGCGATAACCCGATGTTAACGCCTGGATCCATCGAGTCGTGCAAACCAGGAATAAAGAATAATTCGAACGGATTTAAGCTTATGCACCTATCATCAAGATTAAGATATCAAAACTGTTGCATTAATGGGCTTTGAATATTTGTGTCTTAATGATGGTCCGTTATAGGGCAGAGATATTCTTTATGCGGATCATCCTTAACCAATACACAGATACATTTTATGATATAATAAATATCAATATTCTATAGAAATGTCCTACCTGAGTCAACATGCTGTATCAGAATCAATGCACAAATCCAAGTCCATGTAAAACATAGGAACCGGACCATGTTGCATTGAGAAGTCAGCTAAAGCCTTCGAAAACAAAAATGCGGCGGACCTAGGCTATTGTAACAGATTTGAACTATTAAAGGGGAATTTTGTAGGGGATTCTCATGAAAAACTTGGTCAACAACTAATAACTACCAACCGTTGTTTTACAAGATGGTTTATCTTGATCGTTAAGAAGTTATCCTGCATAGTATCCGCATGAAACAAAGAATACCACTGTTTTAAATCTTGATAATACTTAAGAACTATATGATAACAGTAATTGTAGATTAGTAGGCATCATATATATACACGAAGGATCAAGTGTCGGATCCTGAGGTGGCGGTAGTGAGAAAGAGATAACTTTGTATTGCGTAAAGCAGACACTACACACAAGTGGTATAGATACAAATGACTTTATTGCAAAGTTTACAGACATACAAACACTGATAAATAACTTTCATATTTTAATGGAACGTATATAAACCAGTCTTTAGAAATCATATGTGATGAACTCACTCGTGTCTCTGCATAAATTGTTTAAATCATCTGTATTAGTCAGAACCTTTCGATGATTCTACACAACGTTAAATGCTACAGAATCTCTCTCTCTATAAATGTATTATATTGGGGAGTTACTATCGCGTGACATGTAAATGATGAATTAGGTGTTTCAAACTCAGAACAATACGTGTGGGAGCCTTCTCATCTTATATATGGCGGAGAGAATAATTACACCACACAGCTCGAGTTAAGCTCAAGTACACTTAGGAAACTAAGTTTACGCCAAGTGTATTGTTGTCGTGAAAAATCTACTAGTTCATAGCTCTACTGCCCTGGTCTTCTTTGATTGGTATTACACATAAAACATTTATTAAGAATACATGTATATGTATATAATGTATCTGATATGATAGCCGATGCATGCGATCCAAGATAATAATGCCTCGATCCAAGTTTAAATTTAATATTTCATATGTATACACTGGTTCCTGTTCATCTATAACACATGACGAATCCTACCAGCATCCACTGAATTCGTCGAGAGAAGCACTGTAATAATTCCAGTTATTGGTAAACAAATGAGCTATATATAAAGCGATTTTCCAGAATAAGGAAACTTTACAGTGATATTACGCACCTGTTCGTGAGAAAACTTGTCCCCAGGTTAAATTTCTCGCTGACCGCGATAACAAATTTACAACCGGAATTTGAGCGAGGCCATAACTTACACCAGTTTATTTATGATGAAGCCCTTATGGTGTATAATAAATGATTATGACTTGCAACTTAGAATACGTGATTACACAATCGGCTGACACAGAACCTTATCAGATCCTAAATTTGTCGGTGTCTGGCAAAGCAGGGCTCGATAAAAAACCTTCCGGAAAGAGATTTACATTCCGTGTCATCATAAAATTGACACACTACTAATAAATTGTAAAGTTTGTTATTATGTAAATATATATGCATGAATATTCCCGATTCACGACATACCAATAATAAGGAAGAGGTATAAACGACAAGGCGACCATAAACAAAGGAATAAGAGATTGCAAAAATACAGACGACCGTATAAATACTTGGAAATACTTTGAACAAGTATGATAAACGTTATGGGAGATTTGAAGAATTACACTAGGAATATTTGTTTCACGATTAAAATCAAGACTTGAATCAAACTAGACCATTCAGACTCACTGTTTATGTTGATTTTTTTTTACAGATGTTGCAATATTGCCTTCTAACTGACAGTTTTGAATAACACTTTTAGCGGAAAAAGCTATCAATCTTATACGAAATACATTCACGACAGGCTTAAAATGTAGATAAAGTGTCGACTTAGTCACGGTAGAGTTTTTAAAACACTTTATTCATCAGATTTTGAACTTATTGGGCGTGAATTATAATATCAGCGTTATTACGTCATTAGGCGCTTGAACTGACCAATAGTTTTATCTTTCAGGGCTAGCAAGATAAAATACTGTGCAAATTGCACCCTATCTTCGGATATAGGGTGGATCAATAGACAAGTGCCACTAATACTTAACAGTCATGAATCATAAGAAAATTGTTTAATCATGCACATTTTATATTTGTGTTACCAAATTGCTTTGTACTTTATACGTTTCCGGACTTCGTAAATCCAACCTCACTTCCCGTGTAACATTCCGCCATCACATAGACTCAAGCCGTGAACTCGATAATACCAGGAGAGCACCCTGCTGGGTTGGAGTAAGCATCTTCTGTTTTCTTGTCTACAGAAGCTGCTGCGTTCACGTATGCGACAACAGTCTTTGGTCTCAGATGTTCGTACGCAGGAGGTGATTGCTGACTAGATAAGGATCTTCTCAATCTACAAACAAAAATGTTTGTTAACTTTATTCGTACAGATTTGGCGTTGGAAATCTGCGTGCAGTTCAATGTAGAAGTGCTAATTAGTCTGTTATTTACCTGATGAAAACAATCACAAATGCAATTGTTATCATGACAAGAAAGGCTGAGAGCACTCCAATAACGGTATACAAGGTAGAATTTCCCGACTCTAAATCGATAAAAATATTTAAGGTAGAGCATATTTTATTTATATACATTCATGGCGTACCATTGCTCATATACTTTCTGTAGGCAAACTTCGCATGTCTTAGACCATACGATTTAATTCTGTCATTTACCTTCGATGTTGGCCAGATTTTTGTCGCAGAATGGACCGGTTCCTCCGTCAGAATTACAGCCTTGGTCGCACACCCCATTTACCGCATTACAAGCTCTGCCATTGGTTGTTTTGCAGTTAATTGGACAGGTCTCCTTGCAATTTTGTCCATATCGGTCCTGGGCACATTCTACAAATAGAAATAGACAGATTGTATTTAAGGAAAGTTGTAACCTGTGAATACAATTTTAGGGACAACCATATGTCATGGTGAATAAATATTCACCTCTATGGCAGTTCGGTAGTCTGGACCCATTGGCACACATCTCACAACCCATAAATCTGTCATAATCTCCGTGGCACAGAATTATCGACTTACAGTCTGGAACAAAATTACAACAATTAATCCCATTAAATGAATTGCAAACAGGCACCAAAGAGAATTGCCCACACACAATACTAAGTTACAAAACTTGGATTATTCTATTCCTAATTTGGAGTGCGGTATACCGAAGTATTTGATTCCCAGGACGATGACTTCATTCAAGTTAGCATGGTTCACATCTCTTCCACCGGAATTTCTCTCGAATGACACATATCGGCCAGTCATATATTCGGCAGTTTCACACGTAAATGTGATTCTACCATTAACTAGCAGGCTCGAGTTCATCTTCGTCAAGCACACCGGGTTCGAAGTCGGGTGAGTGTAGGTTTCATCTCCTATCGTTACTCGGAAGTCATTCCGGTCTATGTAGGTAATACATGAGAATGACTCATTTATCTAAGCGGTTAATACTGTCACGTGTCAGGTCGGCCATTGTTCATAATTTATGAAGCTTTATGACGGGTACTATATCAACGGGTAGACGTGTGTATATCAAACGGCGGACATCTATGAATAGTTATTTGTTATGTTCTGAATTACATCAATTGATTTTAATTTAAACTTCAACATATATGACTGAAATACATACAATGCCATCGTGTACTGCCAAAGAAAGTGATGTTGTGTATTAGGTATGTGTCTTCCAGATCCACTGTCCACCAAGCTACAGGGTGGTATTGCGATTCTCGTGAGGGATGTGCCAATGTAGACAAATTTCCGTCCACTGCCAAATCAGCCGTAAATTCTTTGTATAATCCATGTTGTCTGGCAGGTTTACCATATGCCACATTTCCTATACACAAAAAAGCTTGTCAATGTCTTTGAATAACCGAGCATTACCTTACAGTTAATTATATAATCGTAAATCAAGGGTCGTTAAGGATAATTGGACTATTCGATGTTAGCAAAACAAAGGAAACGACTGGTGCGATAGATTATTTTACCGATTTGGCAACTAGGACCTCTCCACTCAAATCCGCTATTTCTGGGCATTCCATCGACACATCGTTCTCCGCGTAATCACACGCCACTGATAGGATCACAAGCATCATGTTCACAGCGACAAAGGAACGCAGCCTCATCAAGATTGGTTCCAAACCTCGTCACGCCTAAAATATAAACATATAATCAGTTAATGTACGAGCCACATTTATACGAAGCACTACTCATATTTACATGATTGCTTGAAAGGGTAAGATCAAGGCGTTTACACTAAGTGTTCATTAATGTATAATGAATGATCAATTAATGCCAAGCAAAGTCGATGGAACTAGATACATATTGTCTCACTTTATAACATATCACAACACCGATACACCGGGAAGACAGTTACTTGCGAATTTCAAATTCGGAGATACAATGATCGAGTTGTGAAAATAGTCACTGAAATTGTTCTCCTTATTCAATTATCCGATTTGAAAATACATAATTTGACTTAGCAGGGACGTTGCTCCTATCGTTCTTCTGTTTCTTTCTTTTACCAGCGTGCTTATTGTTGTTATTATTAAGATAGCGCTTGTAAAATATCATATTATATTAGAAAATATGACATATTCAAAACACAGATAACCATGATTTAATAATCAGTCAAACATAAAGTACGATTTAGGATCCGGAGATTTGCTGAACCAAAGGAATTACACTAACGGCTGTTGTCATAAAACTACTGGAACAACCAATCAATGCAATCTTACAATCATGCCAAAACATTTTCTATTTTAGTTTCCTGTAGACCCCAACAGACACGCCACATAGTCGTATATCATCTTCTGGGAGGAATTCGTGACAGAAAATCGGTGCGCCAAAAAATACTCACCAGCAAGCCATTAAAACTATACAATTACTGACTGTCACTGCTCATGAGACTCTTAACCCCTATCATCAAACTCTCACGCTGTTAAGTGATTAGAGATTTCCGTGTTTTTGTACACTCTGTACATTTCTAGAGTCGGGATTTTGAAGGGTTGAAACAATTGGACGTCGATCACCATGAATCGTGACACTCATGGCTTTTTTTGCATTCAGTCGGTCGAGGTACAAAATCTGCGATATTTATGGCTTTGCCATATATCATGAAATTGCTTGATCAACGTGTTTTTATACGTGAACAACTTTAGAATAACAGATTTACATCAGAAATATCTTAAACCACATAGAAGGCCATGTTTGTAAAGTCATATCCAAATTCTTTCAGTATTTTTCACTGGATCCTCTTGATGATTCATTAAATGTGAATAAAGAATTGGAGTTTATTCAGTGGCTTCAATTTAAACCAGCATTGGATATATATTTGCTTACAAAACTATACACGGTTTATATTAGGCCTCAAGTTAGGTTGTATCTAGTACAGAGTAGCTCAGTTACTGTCAAGTATGTTGTCGTGAGAGATCTGTGTGGGGCAAAACTCAAAGTTACTAGCAATACTGGGATCTAGAAAGTTGTGATTTACAATATAGGTGATCAGTCTATCAATTTATAATCAATTGAAAATTAATGAGATGAAAATCCTTATCATCAATACAAAATTGCTTGCACAAATTGTGATCAGGATTCATGAAAAACTTCAAAAATATGAATCCATGCAGTACCAGTTTTAATTTTCAGGCTGTCAAAAAAGGTTTACGCTAAAACATATGTTTGATATCGGGAAAACGTCCGGTATCAAACCCTGATTAGTTTATGCTGCTCCGTTAAAGATATTTGCGAATTTTGATGGTTTACGAAGATATGAGATATAAATGTGTATTGCCGGGAACATGACACAAACACGGAAATATCCAATGTCTGATTTAATTTCCTGTCTAAATGAAGACAAAGCTAACATATATAATATTAAGATATTTACATCTACTGATTTGTGTTCATCTATAACAAATGACCAAACCTACCTGCATCCACGAATTGTTTCGTGAGATACACTGTTACAATGCCGGTAATTGCTAAACAATTGAGTCGGGCCATGTTGCCCAGACACAGAGCTGCCGTGTAATAAAGGTAATTGTTCGGTAATAAGTAACAGCTTTGGACTATTGAAGGGGATTTTCGAGGGCGCATCATAAAAAAGAGTCAACTTCCCACGAAAAGAATGCGTCAGTTTATGACCACTTAACAACCGATGTTTTTTAGATTGTTTATTAGTCCGCCGTATAAATCAAAACTCACTTTTCCATAGATTACTACAAGTAAGCTTTAAGATTAAACCTCGCTGCCGCGCATATCATTTGAGATTTGAGAGGTACATTTCTTGCTCATGGGGCTAAAATCCCACCAAGTTATTAATATTATTCACGTACGGTTATTTTGTGTTCTTTTTTATTACTATTTATTGCTACATTATTTTTAGTTATATATGCGTCTATTTACACAGTAAAATCACAGCAAAGTCATAGTATAGAGCTTGAATTCCTGGGACACGGCGAATTATCTTTCAATGGTAGTTCGCTCAGTAGAACGCATCGCATCTTGACGGCTTTAATTAATGCATCAATCTGAAGTGGCTCATAAAGGAGGCCTTGGGTAAATGATCGGGATTTCCTATAAAAACTCTTGTTAAACATCCAACTCACACGGGTCCGTGTCCGAACCCTAAATTATTCGGTGTCAGGCAAAGCTGAGTTCAATAGATGTAATGTTTTCCAGGAGAGGGATTTACGACCCTTGTCATCATGCAACTAACTCAGAGTTATCGTATATTTTAATATGTTACTGAATATTTCTAAATGACGACATGCCGATATACAGGATGAGATATACGTGGTCGTAAGAGATGCATGCGCCCCGGCTATGCATCAACGAATAAATACAGCATTCTGAATACCTAATAAGGATTTAGATTTATCTGAAGGATCACCTGACACATTTATCGGGCGTGTGATGCTGAGGTGGTCGGCAGTGAGAAGGATCTAACTGTTAATGACCATACTACTAATCAACAAACACTACAGAGTACTAGTGTAGATATATCTTCACTACGGTGCTTAGAGAAGTACGTCAGATGCACAATTATGTGGGTTATGTCATGTTATGTTATGTTACACCGGAGCATACTTCAAGAGTCCAACTAATGTTCTCAAGAGGTTATTAGCGCGGGTCTTATTGAGGTTCACTAGAGGTAATTAGAGCCCAATGGGTCTCACTGAGAGATTCTGGAGGTTATCAGAACCCAATGGGTCTTATTGGGGGTCACTGGAGGTAATTAGAGACCAATGGGTCTTATTGAGGGTCACTAGAGGTTATTAGAGACCCAATGGGTCTCACTGAGGGTCACTAGAACAACTTAGAACCCTTCAGATAGCACCAGTTTACGCTAGAACCACGACAATACAATGCAGAAAGCGCCAGAATTCTTCATATAGGTTGATACCAATTGAGCAATTAGGTCAGTGTGAGTACCAGCTGTGCTGAGCAATAGCGACACGAGCTCAGGACGAGAGCAGTGGATCATCTGGCGGGATTAACCGGTTCATCCCAACATCGCTTCCAGCTGTAGGGCCGGCAGCGAGAGGAGAGCAGGAGGAGAGCGGGAGAGCGGGAGGAGAGCGGTGATACGCTGAGCACCAGAGGTGGCGCCCGCAGATACCTGGGAGTAACGTAACGTTAGTAACCGCGGAGTGTATCTTCAGCACCTTGCCCACCTGATGCTCCCCCCGTCTCAGCACTTGCTCAGTACAGGGCGTCTCAGCAGCCACGGGAGATACAGGGCGTCTCAGCAGCCACGGGAGATACAGGGCGTCTCAGCACTTGCTCGGTACAGAGCGTCTCAGCAGGATTTACAGTGCGCATGAGCTCACGCTAACTCACCGATGTGACAGTCACCAGTCTGAGGTGCGCCTAGTTAGTTACAATCACACACCGTGCCGGCACACACCACTCAGCTAATGTAGCGCCCACAACCACGCGGGAAACCTGCGCGCAATATACATGTGAGATTATCGCCGAGATTAGGATTAGGATAGGATTAGGATTAGGATTAAACGGTAGCGTAGGATAGCGTGCTGCTGTGATATAGAGAGACACTTCTCTCCCCATGTTAGCCCGAGAACGCTCATCTCCCCCGAGATAACCACACACTTATATACACGGGATACACACACACACAGATAAGAAGATGAAGGCGGATTTTGAACGTCGCGTGCTCCTCTTCACGATCGGGGCCGTGTGTTTCGGGGCGCTCGTGATGATCATTTCCATCTCCACAGACCACTGGGTGGAGCTCGACATCGTCAACGGCGTCTACCGTAACGAGACGCAGACCTACCTGCTCGGGCACCACTCGGGGCTGTGGAGGATCTGCAGGAGGGAGGTGGACAATAGGACCTCTACTACTATATACCGTGAGTAGTACGCATCCATCTTATAAGTAGTATAGGTGGGGTCATGCAGTACTGGAGTAAAACAGAGGGCTGGCACCATATATAGTCTGATACCGTTTCAAATAAAGTCATAACTAGTTGCGCAAGTGATGTACACCGATGTTGGGTTTATGAAATGAACAATAATTTGTATGTCATCTTCTATTAAGTGGTTTTCGATAAGGTTAATTGTTAGTATTGTATCCGTGAGAATATGGCATAATTGTCGAGATTTTACCAGTATAAATGTCCGTCTCACAATAAATTATTTCAGATATGTATCACTGGTCTCCGACAATTTGTCACGATCAACAATTCTGTGATTGTTCATATTTCTACTGAGCCCCTGAGCTTAATTAGAAACTAGACGCTGAACTGGGTCGCCGAGTATCCTGCCGCCCCACTCTCTTATATATTGTTTATCATATGAATGACTTGCAAGTTATGTGGTTTCTAAATATTGTGTTCCTCACACACCCAAGCATACACCTGCAGCAAGATGCTCCTGGGTGTCAGACAATTTTTCCCAGCTTACCCCCCTAAACTTTTTATATGTAAAACGGTCACACAGAAATCATTTTATCCCATACACTTGTTATGTGTGCATGTCACTGACAGCTACTTTATTTACGGTTACAAATAGCTCAGAGATCACTCGGCCTGGATCTGAGGCAGGCCTGTGAGGGTTTCCGCCTGAGCTAGGGAATCTGACTGCCCTCAGCACCAGGTCTGCCCGAGGTACAAGCTTCATATACAAGTTACACATGCAAACAATGAGGGTAAGACATTTACATGTCTGGTAGAAACATGTGTCTCTGAATATAAATCCAGTATATACAAGCTACACATGAAAACAATGAGGCCGACATGTAGGTTTTCCAAGGGATCTAGTCTGGTACAGAAATAGGTTAACTAGATACACGGTGTCAGCCCGGGACAAAAGAGGAGCATGTATATCATTACCAAGAACAAAGACATGACCTAGCGCAGCCTATTTGTCGCTTTAGTAACCCCCTCAGTCATCCCTAATTAGTTAGGTAACAACATGATATAATTTATCCTTTTATTCAATTACACAAGTTCTATGGTGCTTTGTGTCACCTGTATCCACCTCCTGCTGTGGCGGTTAGAGGTGTGAGTGCTCGCCAGCAGGTCCCGGGCAGCAGATACGCGGGTGTGATAGGCCGCAGTGGCGGTTCAGATAATTCCCGGTTTAACACAGGGCTGGGCCTAGATTGTCTGCTCACCTCACGATATCCGGCTCATCTAGGTAAAACAACACTCGCGAGTTGCCGATTAGCTGCCAATAGACGCCGTTTCAGTGTTATATTAAAGAACACTTGTTTCATGATAAGGATCAAGACTTGAAATGAATAAGATCGTTTATATTCCATAATTTATCCACATAAAAATATGTGAATGAGTCAAATCGGATATTTGAGATATGAATGCGGTGGTTTACCTTCTCGCGTGTTATCTAATCTGCGTTTGATTTTTAAGCACGAGTTAAATAAATGTGTTTTTAACCTGAATAATTGAGCGGAGCCCCTGTGTGAGATCAGCATGTGGCTGTGCTCAGGCGAGGAGAGTCTGACCCAGTCTCAGGCGTGCGGCTTAAAATAAACTCAGCCGGGAAATATAAGACGAGCTTGTCACGAGTAATTAATACTGATGCGGCAGGGGAATGCAGGAGGATGGGGAGAGGGATGCGGAGATATATGTTATAGCAACAAGCGTGAAAACTGGATTGCTGGAGTTATCGGGAGTTATCGGGAGGAGAGGCTGCGCTCTCGGGAATACACAAGGTGTTCCATAACCCACATCCTTGTTGGTACCAATTCGGTGTCCTACGCCATGTTTATTTTGAAACAAAACATTTCTAATTATCAAGATTAAATGGCCTTCTGTTTTAATCTGCATTTCGGGTAAACGAACTGCCAGTCCATATTTTGATGTCTGTCAATAGTTTTGTCACATTTGTGGAACAGTAACGAGTTCAAACAATGCCTGACCATTGAGCGATCAGCTGCTTTTGGATCAGTACTTTTGTAATTGTAGCCTTGTTAATATGGTTCATTTTGAGTCCGTTTTTCTGTATCAATTGAATATAACCTGCCTTAGTCAGAGGCTCAGAGTCACTAAAACAACGGCATTAATTCGCTATGCCTAACAACTGCGTAGTAAATATGTGTGTATGTTACAAGTTATCCAGTGCTCTGTTGGCCTAGTAAGTCAGCGTATTGTATGTTACAAGTTATCCAGTGCTCTGTTGGCCTTGTAAGTCAGGGTATTGTATGTTACAAGTTATCCTGTGCTCTGTTGGCCTTGTAAGTCAGGGTATTGTATGTTACAAGTTATCCTGTGCTCTGTTGGCCTTGTAAGTCAGGG
>JAXGGS010009234.1:0-11755 GCA_035585475.1 Armandia brevis | reverse complement strand
TATTGTATGTTACAAGTTATCCTGTGCTCTGTTGGCCTTGTAAGTCAGCGTATTGTATGTTACAAGTTATCCTGTGCTCTGTTGGCCTTGTAAGTCAGCGTATTGTATGTTACAAGTAATCCAGTGCTCTGTTGGCCTTGTAAGTCAGCGTATTGTGAGTGATTCCGGATGTGAACTTTCGGTTGGCCGATCCCTTGTGCAGTGGACTGTATTGTGGAGGACACCTACGCCTGATATGCCCTGTAATACTTGCAGTGTCCTGGATTTATGAGCTGGTATATGTGATACAAGGTTTCAGCTGTGTAACTCGTCATAAACCCCCCGCATGTAACAAGATATATATCAGCACCACGGCATATCTCACCCCCTCGTGCAGTTTCATCTATTCCCTGTCACCACTCCTTTCCAGAAATGTTCCATCAATATTCATAGAGCAATCTTTTCTGGAATTCTGATGTGAAGTACAAGAATAGCAGGAGGAATTGCTGAAATGTTTCAAAGCGCTGGTAAAATCAAGCTGTCAATCCCTACAGCCCACCTGCGTACAAACCCTCTTGTCTAACCTGCCCACCTACCCATCTGCCTATCGGCCAGTCTTCTTGCTTATGAATACATCCACATGCCCTCCTGCCCACTAGATTGCTATTGCTTGCTGGCTCGCAGTTTAAACATGACACTTGATACATCATGATCTGGTGCCCTGCAAAGATTTACAGATTTGTATATGAAGCTGTTAACTCTCCCTCCCCCTCTGTAGAGCTCTGGTCAGGGTGTTTTTCCACCTCTACCCGGTAGCTAGCACATTCATTAGTCTCACCCAGTATACCATGTCATGTTAGCTTATAATGCCCGTATCATTCCTGCCATTGGAAACAAACTCACACCTAAATTCATTTCATATTTTCCCATTAGTGGGCTGTACCGCCTTGTATCTCCGAATATTTCTTCGGTAAGTGATTAAGTCTGGCTCGGCCTATTATCAAATCAGAATAGATCTTTTTAAAAGGGGTGATTGTGAAACAAATTTGGCTCTTCGAGTACGATCGGTTTCTCTTCACACATATAACAGATTAGAGGTAAATGTTTCCACATGTACGCTGGTAATACCTCCAAACGCCAGCCGATAATTAAGGTAATTCTTTAGAATATTCACTGATGATTGCTTAATTTGTTCCATTAGTTTCATATCGAAGCTTGTCTTGTGAATGAAGTTCCAAGAAATGGCCAAAGGTTTTCTGTTTTACACTTTCACCTGCTTTATTTGTTCAAACCGTTATAGATATGCTCTAAATTGACTTGACATGTGTAAAATAAAGCCTGGACGATTTGCGATATTCATAGGAGCATATTTTACACCTCGGTTGCATCTAGTCCAAGTAGCTAATAGCACCACCCAACCCCCAAACCCCCCCCCCCCCTCGGATAAGATATATCAAATGTTGCCCGTTAGGAAGTGAGGGATTTCAACATCTAACAGTGAGACAGAGTGGTACAGTGGTACAGTGGGTAAGACTACTGGCACTCGGATCAAAAGGTCCTGCGTTCAAACCCAGGTCGATCCAGTCTCACACATACGGGGGGCAGGCTCGTATAGCCTATGGCTCCTTCTGTCACCCATTTACCCCTTAAATGGTAATAAATCTCTTCAAATCAAAAACATCTAACAGCTTGATACAGTTCAGCTTATCAAAACCATGCTCAACATAAAATTGCGAAGTCCTGAATCGACAATGAAATACTTTATTGATGTATTTATAGATGGGAAAATGTTCGGCAGACATTCGGTATCTGCATCGACCTAAACTGGTGTCTGCAAATATACCAATTTGATGAGCCATTTGCCGAAACTATGTGTCCCACAAATTGAAAAGGCAATCGGCGGATTCTGGTTAATACATAGCTCGTCTACATCAATAACAGTCATCAAACAATAAGCACCACTGTGATAAAAACAGTTAGTTTAACAATCTCCAATCCATGAATATTTCACGTAAAACCTTGAGGCGGTAAAAGCATCATCAAATATTCAGTAATATAATAAAATATAACGCTCTGTACCTGGCTCTGTGAATGTGCTGTATGTACCTGTTACTCCGCAGTGTGGCATTTATCTGTCATTTCTACTGTGACATTGTTTCGTCACCTCGTTCAATAAATTGATGACTGTCACCATTATTCTTTAGTAGAATTACATGTTCACAATGTACACAGATGTATAACTTGAATCCCAGGTGTATACCTACGTGTATGTGTATTATGTATTAACTATTGAATACCTGGTGTTGTAAAGGGGGCTCGGGTCTGCTATTTGTCACCTTTGAAGCATTAGTAACACGATCCCTGATGGACAGGTAATTGATTACCCATGGGATAAACGTGCAGCGTTCGTTGAGCAAAATCAATTCTCTGGAGTCTGGAGTTGCTCCACAGATTCAGAATGTTACATAGAGCTATAACAGAATTACGACTTCTAATACAACACCTGCACCATTATCTGAGCTGGACGAGAATAGGAATAATCCCATATTTCAACCAGTGCTTTATAATCAAGAAGTTACTCTTTTAAATTAACTCTAGGAGGGCACCAAAGCTCAATACAATAAAGGAAAAGCTGATGTCACTGGCATCATGGACACATGACAACCAAATGAACACGCAAAACAACAGTTTTAGCACGAGCCTCTTTAAACACATCTCATTGAAATATATGTTTTAACCTAACATGGGTCACATTCGACATGTTATATGCCTACCTCGATAATTTATCAGCCTGTTCTACGGTAACCGCTAACCTGCCTGAAGGAAAGCTGTACAAAGCACACCCCTGTCCTATGCTATGCTAGGGGGCTGATGAAAATAATAACCACTAACCCGTTAGCAGAGCAAAAGCCAATGTAATAAGCAAAGTGGCCCTGGGGATCTGTGTTTACCAAGGCTGGAAATTCTAATTGATTTTACAGGTAATTTGAACAAATGAAAATTCAACTGATAGGTTTTAGATCGATAATGCGATCTATATGACACCTGATATATTAATTACAGTACATGACGCTCATTCTTCTCTCCGGAAATCAAACTTCAAAGACCAGTGGCATCACACCTTTTGGCAGATTATCGAATTACTAATCATTCTAAGCTACGTTTTATTCATCTTTTTCTATGATGACCACAACACCTGTATGATATGTTAACACATCTATATAAACCGAAGTTTTGATAAGCGGTTGCTCGCTTGCCTATTTACAAGGTAGTTCTGTAACATAGAATATCTGCTCAGATTCACATCAGGAATCCAAACGACCCAGAGACCACAAATTGCTGGTCTTCCGAATGTGAAAGTTCGGCTGGATATGTGTTTGGGTACAATCGGTGTCATGTGGAGTTTATTTGATCAAAATTGTGTAATCTAATTTGGGAGATCTCACACTGCTTTATTGGACGATCGATTGATGTATCTCTTACTTAAGAAGCTCACATCACAACCATAACTGCAATCTGTTCTTAGCGCTTGAAATTTATGGGTTTAATTTATACGATTTTCGAAAAGAACCGAATTAGGTGGTACTGTGGTCCAGCCAGAAGACAAGACAGCAATTCAGCGCGCGACAAGGATTTAATATAATGGCTGAGAAGCAATTGGATTAAGATTAAAATCTCAGGGCGCCATGATTATTAAGATACAAGAAACCGCTGCTTAGAGGTTCACAATTACTGTTGTCAAAAGTAAAATACAACCCCTCCGTGTTTCTCAGGAGGAAACCAGACTATAAAGTTTCTCTGAGAGATGGCTTTGTCCTGCTGTCAGCATTCCTAGTCAAGCTCAGCCTCTTCTCACCAGTTAATCGCTTATCGTATGTGGTACACAGCGGCCTTTATATACGTAACAAACAGGTTCCTAATATGCCGACTATCCTTGAGATAACCAGGGATTGGAAAGGTGGAAATCAGACCCCTGTATTTGTTTGTGAACCAGCGGAATATTTGGCAGGCCCATGTGTTATGTTAAAGCATCTGCTCTGCGGAGACGAAGTGTTGTGATCTTGTGTTTAAGCACCTGCTGGTAACTGGGGAAGCTGGGGGTGTGAGGAACTGGCATAGATCAGCTTTCCCAGCGCTTACGGGAAACTCTACAGACACAGAGGCCTGGTGATCGAGTTATACATTACAATAGAGCACACCACTGTCAGATAACACCTGCTATGTGAAGCTAAGATACAGATACCCGAGTGACCCTGGCTTTGTCTATCTATGTGTGCACTTTGTCTGCACTCTGTCCGCACTCTGTCTGCACTTTGTCTGCACTCTGCCCGCGCTCTGTCTGCACTTTGTCTGCACTCTGCCCGCACTCTACCTACACTTGGGCTGCACAAAGGCTGCACGCTATCTGCACTACGTATGTGCTATGTCTGTGCTATGTCTGTACTATGTATGTGCTATGTCTGCATTATGTCTGCATTATGTCTGCCCTATGGATGCAGTATGGGTGCACTATCTGGGTCAGTGGTAATCAATGACAGTGAACCATCACTATAACGCCATCTTGCCAAATATACATCATACTGTTATTACTATAACGCGGGAAAGTTATGGTCCGGAATATCCATTTTTATTTGACATTCTTTATAACGCGGGCTAAAAATCTCTAAAGCGCTTTATCCCGGGAACCGCGTTATATGGAGTATTTCTGTAATATCTAATATACGTGACATTCTAAGTTTGATGTGGAATGCGCGCGCATCCGATCACGTGTCAAGGTGATGAAAGTTTGAATGCGCGCGCATCTGAACACCTGCCAGTGTGGTGAAAGTTTGGCGCCTGCAAGGTTTGCCCAGATTTATAAATGATTCGCATGAGGTGTTAATTGACTCGGCTGCTGACAGATATGATAATCTTGTCATTGGTGGTTTGAGGAACGGTTACCAAGGTAACCCAGGTATGAGTGATTAGTGGGCGCCTGGCGTAATACGTGTGAACACGTGTCGATGTGCCGGTGATCCGGTGGGATTATCGATAATCCTTCCCTTATCACACACCGACTATCGATTACCCCGCCCGGTGGTGAAGGTCAGTGATGGGAGCGGCGAAGGTCACGTTCACCCTACCCGGAAAATCGCGAGGTTACTCAAATCTGGGCGACTCGAGCGGAAGTGCTGCTGGAATACCACACACGGTCCTGGTATAACTCATCTGTCAATGCCAGAAACATCGGCCACAGCAATCTACTCCCAGCTGCTGGCACAAAAAAGTGACGCTAATAGAAATAGACGCTCGGTGTTCCTCATGGTTATAGTTGCAGCTGAGCATGATGTCGGGTTTTAGAAAATAAATATCTGAGTCATTATTCAATATACTCATATTGCGTTCAAAAATACGTCATATGAAATTGGTCATATATTAGCAATGATGATAAATTTAGTGTATTTAACTAGATGTATAACACTAATTTGTAGGTGTGTCAGTTTCTGCAATTACAATTAATAGGCATCATGAGCTTCGATAATCATGATCATTTGAGGTAATTGTAAAAAATGACCTTGTTGCTACGATCATCATCATCTTTCGCATGTAAATTATTCTAATTATCGACGCATTAGCCAATGATATCATTATATCATTTGTAACGGTGGAATTGCTCTATGTATTTGTTGTGAAATCATAACCCAGTCATAGAAAATATTATGAATATGAATGGCATCGTCGCATATGTTACAGTAGTTCGCTTACCGCTGCGACAAACTCGCACCAAATAACATATCGTGCTCTAGGTGGCGAATTCTAGTCCGAACGTGTTTCGCGCCATAAATCTGTGGCAGACGACACGAGCGTGTCCGGTTACAGAGATCGCGTGCTTTTCCCGCCCCGAGTTGACACAGCGTGCGCAAACTGTCGTTTTGGCGCGAAACACGACACGAGCAGGAAATGTGTCGTGCTGCGGGTCGTCTGCTCTTCTCGTAGCGTTCGGTTGACCTGTTTACTCAACTCCGACAGTTCGCGAGCAAAGTCACGCCTCGGGGTTACATACATTCACGCGCACAGCACGAGAGGTCTCGAGAGGTCCCGACAGTGCACGAGTCTTAGCTTAAAAATGTGTTTAAAAAGCAGCAGTGAAATGTGACATCTTCCTGCTTTTCTTCCATTAAAACGACCCTCAAACTGGTGTGGCTGTTGTTCTTTTGCAAATTTTGCTGAATAAGTGAATTTCGTCTCCCATTCACTCGTGAGTAAATGATCGTGATAGTGTATTCATAAAAGCTTCTCTGCTCAGCATTAAGAAGTTCATCATACATTGTTTCCTGTGTGTTTTCCTGTGAACTCCAGGTAATACAGCGAACTATGTAGATTTACATCACATCAGCAGACATGTTGCTGCCATCAGGCGTCTCCGGCGCACCGAGTTATTAGAGAAAATATTCCGCCAACAGCGCTCGCACGAGGTTCTGTCAGCGGCCGCCAGGATCATTAGTGTCGCTTTACAGAGATGATTACACCTAGACACAGTTTCCATGGCGACCGCCGAATTCCAGCATAACTCGTGCGCGAGGGAACAGTCTCTTCTCTGGGGCACTGACCTTCCCGCCTTGACTTTCCCGCCCTGACCTTCCCGCCTTGACCTTCCCGCCCTGACCTTCCCGCCTTGACCTCACCAGCTACTCTCGTTTGCCGAGTCGGTAGATGCTACGCTGTCTTGCGAGGTCTCACGAGATTTGCTCGGTAGAAGGGTCTTATATGCAACTATTCATTTGACCTTTAAAAACTGTTGCCCCGGTGATGACCGAGCGTTACTAGATTATACAGAAACACGTCACCCGCCGCATCCGCGTACAGTGGATCACAGTACCGAGTGTACTCTCATGGTGTTACTTAGTTTTAGACTTTTATTCTGGCACAGTAGCACATTTAAAATTGCTCACCAAACAAATGGCATCGATAACCTGACCCTGACCCCATGACGAGGTTAACAGCCCTTAATGACCCCATGACGTGGTTAGCAGCTGTTCAGGACCCCATAACCCTATGACCTCATGACGAGGCTAACAGCCGTGAATGACCCAATGACCCTCACACATCCCAGTTTCCCCAGGTAAATATATCAGGAACACTCTGCTCAACATGTGTGCAGTGATAAACCAAACCAGGGACCGACCTCCAATCACAGAGAAACCCCTGGTGTAAACGGAATGGGCTTTCATTACCCTGGTAACGACCTTGTTATCATCACCACGTGTTACAGAGGCTGGTGAGCTTCCAATGATGTCTGCAGATACTTCTCGTCTCCCCCTGGCATCATTTATAGTGATATAAAAACCCTCTGCAGCCACAGCGTCTGTTCCCCTGTTGGTATTTCTCGGTTATCAGCCGGTGACCTGCTGCTCGGGCTCCTGCTTCCCTCCCGCCCCGGAGAGGGTGGGGGAAAGGGGAATGTGGCGCGGCTAGAGGTGAGGGATGAGGCTGGGACCGGGGAGGGAGAGGAGAGGGATGAGGTTCGGACCGGTGATGTAGAAGTATCGGGGAGCAGGGACAGGGGTGGCATACAGTCGCGGCATGATTGAGGCGGTAGGGACGTGCCCGGCATACCCTCCCCTCCTCCCCTCCTCTCTCTTCACTTCCCTTCCCCTCTGCTCCTCCCGTGCCTCGGGTAGACGCCCTGACCTTCTCCAGGGGGTCATAATGGGATCACATCCGACAGTAATCTTATTATACCCAGAACCGTGGCCTCATTTACACTTCCTTATCTACTCAGATGCACTCGCTGTGCTTAATAAATAGCTGCAATTCTTAACATGTAGATCGCTTCAGGAACTCAATTTCCGATAGCTGCAAGTTCCACTCTGTGATGCCGCATGTAACAGCCACAAAGCAAGGGGCCTGCAGTTACCGGCCGAGAATTGTCTCAGACGTGTGCCTATATTAAGATAATAATGATCCAATAATTCCTTTACCAAGTGGAAATATATAAGCAATTATTGGTATATAGAGAAGCAATTATTCAGCTTGCCACCTGGAAATGTTGAAGACAGAGAGTTCTCTGGTGGTGGAGGGGAATCAATGAACAAGAACTGGTGCAAGTTTTATGTTCCCAATGTGATGGATCGGTTCGTTTCCTGGCAGTGACTAAAATCCGCAAACCTGGACTGGGATTCTTCTGTTTCACAGCTGCTGAGGTGGAAAACTGCTCAAGGTCACTAACCGCAAGGTCACCAGGAGAAAAGTTAAAATGTTCAACGCTTCAGTCGAAATTGGAAAACGACAAAAATTGATTAAACAGGAATGAAAATCTGGTTTTATTCTACTAAGCCGACCCATTCATCCTTAATTAAAATTGAGTTGTTTCCGCTTCCCTCAAATCCACTGCTCAGCTGCTCAACCTAACAGCTTGATGGTGCCCTGCGCAGATCAAAGCTCCGGGTAAGAGCGGGGTTTTACAGTGGGATAGTTTGACTGTAAGAGAACCAAGCATCATGTTTGAAGAAAGGTTTAAGCCAATCTGTACTTGGATTATTTAGTAGTAATGTTTGCTGGTCCATGATAAAGTTGTGTCCAGTTTACCCCGAGCTCTGGTCAATAAATCTGCCCGGGAAGGCAGGTAGAATAGAAACCTTGGTACAGTCGGGGTGTGGGTCTACACACTCAGGCAATGCTTCTCTACTCAGAGAAGTTTGTAGGCAGAGTGCTTGAAATTCGCCATATATATCCCATATATGGGTTTTGAATTTAGTAACACTTTCCAATGAGTGGTGCTTTATTTCTTGACCATTGCACTTTAGATCCCGCCGCTAATTGAAAGGCGCGCTCCTCTTGCTGTGTGACTTACTGGAGGACGAGGCAGACATGGGCTTTATCTGCCCAAGGCAGAGAGAAATAGACAGGGATTATATTGGGTGAAACTGGCTATATATATATATATATATAGAAACGTCATTCTGTTATTACATCCCCCCTATGAATATGCTTTAGTTCTGCTAAGAAATAATTCACAGTTTCTTCTAAGTTATACTATTCCATCAGACTGCTGAGACCACTGTTATCCCGATTCTATAAATGTTGATGTAAGATGTTGTCTAAAATGCGCAATCATAAATTGTGCTGTAATTTAAGAACAAATATTGATATAACAGTTTCGCATCATGATTGGGACGGTCGGTTTATTTAAATGAATTCCGAGCAGCAGCGGCACACCAAAGAGGTAGGCGGGCTCGCTTCAGGCGCAGAGAAATCGGTTCCGCGAGGAGAGCGGCGGATGCCGGATTATGTAAAACAGATCAGAATAAATAAAGCCACGATTGATTACACTCTCTTCCGCAATAACCGAACTTAAACTGTCATTATTCCTCTTCATATTCTGTCAGAGCTGCCACAATTAGGCCCCGTGTCGACGCACTTGTCCGACAGCGCTGTTAGTTCGTGGTAAACTGAGCCGAATCAACTCAACAGGTTTGTCAATATCTGTCACATCGAGCTCCTACCATCCCAGAGGCTGTTGAGCAAGATTTGAGTAACTTCCCTGATCTAATTTCGGCTCGATTCGGAGCATCTGGTGCGGGCGGCGCATTGAGTCGGGTGATTATCGAGATATTTTAATTTGAGTAGGGACGCTGAGTTGTTTCCTGCTCGGGTTGGACCTGATGGCTGAGGTCTGAGTCGAGGTAACTCAATTCTAGATAACCGGGTCAGCAGTGAGTTCCCGTGCAGTGCCGGCTGAGCGGTTGAGCATACCGACAGACAGGTGTTTGAGTGACTTGCTCAGGAGCAGGTGGTTTATCATGATTAAGTTCTCCGAGGGCAGTAGTCGAAGCGAGTCGTTTGAAAACATCGACTTATATTAATGTTTACTTTCCCGTTTAATAAAGTAAAATGAGAGGTTTTATCAGTTGATTTAAAAATGAGCACATTGAGTTCATGGGTTGTGGTGGTCAAATTAAGCCGCACAGGTGCTCGTACATGATGAAGTTGTCAGAGGGCAACAGGTGGATTGAGTTATTTAGAAACATGTTGTACTAATATATGTGTTTATGCTTGCCTGTTTCACTGGTCTGTGAGGGCTTGGGGCAGGCTGATATAATTTACTTACACTATGGGCTGACAGAGTGAGTGTGTTGGGGTTTGGGCGGTCAGTAAGTTGAATTGAGTTTTGCTGGTTGAGTAAACGCTTACGAACAGGTGGTTAAGTTTGATTGATACCCGCAGGGCACAGGGCGCCTGAAACTTGTGTTTAAAACATAGCTTTGGCCCTCGTTGTTTACTGAGGCGGTGTAAACAGTGCCTAGTTGAGTAAATGTTGACCAGGGTAGTTGAGTAAGTTCACTTGAGCCGGTGCATATTTATTGAGTGGACTGTAGCTGCGGTTGGCTGTCTGGCGGTACAACCCAGGCAGCGTTTAGTCGATCTTGAAGGTTTAAGTCGAATCAAGCATATAATTCAGCGTTAGGCTGCTTGGTCATAGATACATGATCTGCGTTGACTTAGTTGATTGAGTAATATGAATAACCTATATTTGTGAGTTGAGTAAGTTGCTTACATAAGTTGAGTAAACTGATGATGTGAGCCGCGGGCAATTTCCGTGTCAAAGGTCAGTCCGATATAACGTGATATAGTTGTTCCGGGGATAGCATGTTAAAGATCCCTGCTGAGGCTGGCTCGCCGGGGGACTCCAGGTAACCTATAACCACAGCTGACGTTACCTCCCGGGATCACATCACCACAGCTTACGTCACCACCTGACTAATACAGAACGCTTGTCTTTCTCAGCGTGGTGATAAATAGGTCACCCTTGGCCCACCTGGTGACAGAGATTTAGTTAGATGACACATGTGAGGAGTGAGCTTGTCAAACGCAGCCCCATGGCGTGTTACATAGGCCAGGTAGGCGAGCCACATGAGGGGGTCATATGCGGGGTCATATGCGGGGTCACATGCGGGGTCACATGACGGGTCATATGACAGTTCACATAAGGGGTCACATGACAGGTCACATGACGGGTCACATGACGGGTCACATGATAGGTTACATAAGGGGTCACATGACGGGTCATATGACGGGTCATATGAAGTATCAAATGGGTCACATCAAGGGTCGCGGGAGGGGTCACATGTGGCGCTGTTTTTTGTTATTTCTAAAGACGTCAGCTAATTACGTCGCGCTACAGACACTTCCTATGGTACTCGCGTGTTAAATGACGTGATTACAGCCGCATGACGTCATGTGATCAACACTCGCAAGATCAACAACAGGATGCTGAGGGAATTATTCGTCACGGGGGAGAAACACAAACTTTGTGTCAGCCAAAGTGTGAGCACCTGTGAGGTGTCTGACGTGACGTCCCCGGAATTATAAGTGTTAAACACGCTTAGTCAGCTCAAAGTTACCGTGGTCAGCTCACAGTTACCGTGGTCAGCTCACAGTTACCGTGGTCAGCTCAAAGTTACCGTGGTCAGCTCAAAGTTACCGTGGTCAGCTCAAAGTAACCCTGATCAGCATATTGTCACCATGGTCAGCATAATGTCACCGTGGTCAGCATATTTTCACCGTGGTCAGCATATTGTCAGTCAGCATATTGTCAGTCAGCATATTGTCACCATGGTCAGCATAATGTCACCGTGGTCAGCATATTCTCACCGTGGTCAGCATATTGTCACCGTGGTCAGCATAATGTCACCGTGGTCAGCATATTCTCACCGTGGTCAGCATATTGTCACCATGGTCAGCATAATGTCACCGTGGTCAGCATATTTTCACCGTGGTCAGCATATTGTCAGTC
>JAXGGS010009012.1:0-26460 GCA_035585475.1 Armandia brevis | reverse complement strand
CAAATATAATTAGATAAAGATTCTTCCCAAAGAATTGCAGTTATTATTGCTGGTATTTAAATGATTAAATGAAAGGTTTGCTTTTTCTATGTAGGCCCGTAACTTATTATTTTTTGTTCCTGTAATGATATAATGACAGGCTCCTTCTGCTTCACTACTTATGTTTTGAGCCAATCTAATCACTCCTGCTCATCGTTTGCAAGGAAACCTTAATATTAGATATTGATCATGAGATGCAAGAATAGTCATTTATTCTTCTGCATAAGCAAATTTAAACTAAAAACTCTTAATCACAATATATCATTAAATGAGACACTTATACTTCACAGTTAAAGCCTCATTTCGCCTTATCAAGGAGATGTAAGAAAATATGAATATACCGGGGAGCTAGAAATATATTTACCTCACTTATAGTGTGAATTTCTAATTATTGACTTTCCCTTAACATATATACTAGGTAAAACAAAACTTTAAGATATCTCAGCGATGGTTGAAGTAGTAGATCTCTCACTATATGTAGCAGCGTTGTCTTGGGGGAGTGTTTACCCTGATCTGAGTAAACACAAAAGAGGTAGGAGCTTGAAATGGCTCTGGTTGATTGCCTTTCTCCCGTTGTGCTGCATTTAAAATAGCTAGGGCTTCACTTTAAAGTGAAGCCTTTCGATATTTGGGCACCAGTCTCATGATTGTTGACTATTGTTACACTGATGGTTTTACTTTATATATGATGCTTTAACAGTAGATAGAGTGACGGTGGTTTGCTATCGACTTCCCCAGTCAACAGCAGCTCCCGCCATTAGGAATACCATTCCTGGGGTCGATTGTATTGTCCTTAGCATCTCCTGCCCAGTCAGCGTCAGAGTATCCCACCAACTCTTCTCCGGTTGCATGGTATGTCAGTCCTCTATTGGGGGTTCCCTTCAGATAGTGGATGATAAGTTTAGCCGCGGTCATGTGGATCTCTCTGGGTTCATTGCAATATTGTCAACAAGGTTCACTGCATAGGCAATGTCTGGTCGAGTAAAGGTTGCAGCGTACTGTAGGATTCAATTCTTCCTCATTCTTGGTGCGTGAGACATTGGCATCTGCAGGCATGCTCACCAGTTTGTAGTTCACCATGTCAAATCTTCTTAACAATGTTTGGACATACTGACATTGTTGTATCTTCAGATACCCATCTCCTCGAACGATTCCAATTCCTAGACAGTAGGATAGGGGTCCTAGGTCAGACATCTGGAATCTGTCCTTGAGATTCTTCTTCAGCTGTCATAGATCTTCGATAATATTCACCAGGAGTATCAGATCATCGACATATACAGTTATGACTGTAAATTTCCCGTTCTTCTATCTGGCTTTGTTCCCAGCTTCTTCAAATCCTTGCGGCTGCATCAAATTAAAATCTTCCTCCAGATTCCTGTTGAGAAAGGCTGTCTTTACATCTATCTGATGTATCTCCATTCCTCTCTGAACACCTATAGCGAGAAGCAATCTTATATTGGCGAACCTGACAACGGGAGTGAATGTTTTGCGGTAGTCAAGTCCTGGCATCTGCAAAAGCCCTGTGAGACTATTCTACAATTGAAGCAATCTATCTCTCCATTTTCTCCATACTTTACTTTAAAAAAAACAGTTGCCCCCTAGGAAGTCTCTGTGCTTTGGTTTGTGTCCCACATGTGGTACTTGGTCAAGGAATCAAACTCAGCTTGTGCTGCATTCTTCCATTCGTCAGTGTGAGGTCCGGCGAGAGCTTCTTTAACCAAAGTCAGTTCGTCAATCTGGCACGTCAGCAGAGTGGTTTGATGACTTGCAATTTTCACATCATCTTATTCTAAGGGTTCTGAAGCTCTTCACTCTTTAACAGGTGAAGTCAATTCTTCCTGGGCGATGACCGGTTCAGGTTGTCAATGGTTACATACTCCCACTGGAGTGATGTTGGGAGTTGACCTCTCAGGCAGTACAACTGTATGTTCATTGGTGACACCTTCACCTGCAGTTCTCTGGTTGAAGTGTGTCTAACCAAATTGCACATCTTCTTTTCTTCACATCATACAGCCTGTAACTCCTAGCACATTTCGAGTAGCCAAAGAAGCAAAATACTGCAGATGGATGGTCTAGTTTTCCGCATCGAACTTTGGGTATCAACCCATACCCCAGGCATCTGAACACCCTTATATGCGCAAGGTTCTGTTTGCTTCCATACCAAGCTTCACAAGGCGTCCTGTTTTCACTCAACGCCTTGGTTGACATCCTGTTGTGGAGATAGACTCTGTTGTTGATGACTTAGGCTCAAAACTCCTTTCCTAGATTTGCCTGTGCCAGCATAGCTTTTCCTCTCTCGATAAGTGTGCAGTTTAGTCTCTCGGCAATACCAATCTGCTTGGGTGGGTGTGGAATGGTTGTTTGATGATAAATATTGTTGTTGACCAAATGCTTAGAGAATTCTCATTGTTGGTCCCCATTGGAGTTGTGTGTACCTTCAGCGCACATCCCACACATGCATTTCTTGGTTCGTCCTTTGAGACGTTAAATGTCGGTGACAACATCATCACTCCTCTTGTCAAGAACAGTGTCGCTGATGTGGCAAAGTTGTCAATGCCATAGGTCCAAGTCATCTCCCACTGCTATCTGTGTGTATTCATGGACACAAATCTTCTTACAGCATAGTGTTTTCAGGTTTCCATCGCGAGTTCCTCTAGCAACCACATAATTCTGAGCGGTCCAGATTCAGCAGCCCCTGTCGGTGAACATCATGTTGAACCCCTTCTAGGCAATGCACTTAACTGACAGTAAATTTCCTTGAAAGTGCCGGTACATGCAATACTTGGATTAACATGATCTTCTTCATTTTCTGCAAAGCGTCATTTTGTATTTCCTTGGCCGACTGCATCTTCTGCTCTCCTGTGTCCTAGTCTGATGTTTATCAGTTTACTTAGCTTCTTGAAGTTTTGCATCTGTATTTCTTCGTGCAACATATGACTCTGTCACTGTCCAGAAGCCAGTTTTCTGTGTGATAGATGCTCACATAGCTGCATTGGCTACAAATAAGACACCTCCATTTTCTTCTTCAGCAACCTTTACTGAGTGTTGAGTGTTTTTTCGTCTGGTCTCGGCTTGCGTTGCATTCACGGGAAATGTGTCCTATCTACTTACAGTTGAAACATCTAGCCTTCTTCCTGTCCTATTTTTGTTTCATCACCCCCCCTACCAGCGTGGGATCCTTGCCTCTAGCTCCCATCTTTCCTCCTTTTCGTTCTTCTTTGTCCATGATCATCGCTTGCACATCTGCCCACATCTTTTTGTTGGCTTGCTCTCCTAGCGGTGTCACCAATGGCCCGCATTATTTGGGTTAACTGGCCATCTGCATCTTCACTTGGCCGTCATCCCCCACAGAAGATCCCATGTTTGCGAGTCGGTGATGTCCTTCATTTCTCGCATGTGTTTTGTCGCATTGTCAGACTCCTGCATTTCCATCCTGAAATATCTCTTTCATAAGCGCAGTCGCATGATCATAGTGTTCTTTTTGAAAGTCGTTTTTTGGGTTTTCCATGCGTCAACAGCATTTTTACCCATATGAATGATTGGAACCACATTTGGTTTTACTGCCAGCATTGTCTAAGACAATGCACTTCTTGCTGCCTTTATAAACTAAGCTAGATCTACGGCGTCTTCTTCAGTTGGTTGGACTGCGGTTCCATCAATATGGCCCCATAGGTCTCGGTCCTTCATAAAGTGTTTAAACTGTACCTTTTAAGACATCCAATTTGTATTGTCGATGTGTCTGTCAAGTCTCACAATCGACCATTTGTTGTTTGCCATTCTGCAACCTTTTCTCATAGTTTTCAATGTTCTGAAATCTTAAAGATTCACCTGTCACAAGTATTCTTACTTTCCTAAAGTCCTAGGTGCCTGGGCCCATGACCTATTAGATTATCTGGATTAGGACTGATGAAGTAACTCCAGAAGATTACAGCACAGATACCTGTGATTATGTTTGTGCGATCCTCTATTCCCTCGGGAGATATATTTAATACAATGTTTCTATTTCCATATAGATTTGCATTTACACAAGAAAAACATACTGTTAATTTACCAAATTAAAGAATCAATAAACATAGTATGGTGCAAATCTTGCTCTATTCCTTCTAAAAACTGGTCATTTTAAAACTGATTGTTGTGGTTATTATATTCAAATAATTAAAGCTGTTGCGAGGCATTGGGCTCTGGGTAAAATATAGTGTTTATGTATTTTCCATTGTTTTCAATTGATATAATTCATAATTGTTGATAATCTGGAATGGGCAAACCTCCTATGACGAAATTCATCTCTGCATATTTCACTGGATTAAGATTCCATGACATCAGGACATGCATTTTTTATTCTTTTCTTCCCACAGTCCAGTCAGGTGACCATAAGCGCAGCATCCATACCACCATCCTCCATGATCATTCGCACAATTCCATTCAACACAATAGTCATTGGATCCGTCTGATGTGGTGAAATATTTGTTGTGCAAACTCCAATTTTCATTTTCCTAAAATACAGTTGAATGATTGATACAAGAGCAATTAAAGGGATAATCCAGATCATTGATTTGATCCATAAGGTTGTTTACATGTGAGAAGCCATCAGCAGCAGTTGATACATTTTTGTAACCAGATAAGACTATTCTGTATTCATCTGTTTTAGGTCCAACATGAATACTATTGTATTCAGCAAATGCCTTGGATCCATTCCAGTAAGCAATATCAACTCCCAAACCATGATTCCTCTTTGCAGTCGGTTGATGTAGTTTTTCTAAGCCCCACCAGTATTTGTCAGAAGTTGAGCCAAAGCAGGATTTGTATTCATCCCAATTTTTATCTAAGCTCACACTGCTAGTTCTCTTCAGTATCAACCATTTAGTCTTATTTTGTTCATTTGATGTTATCCACTTTCTTAAATGTAAAACTGTTATTATTATGAATCTTTGGACACATTTACAAAATATTTCTAACTTGAAGTAAACAGGGAACCGTTGTGGGTTTTGGGACATCAAAGTAACAATTGATTCATTTGTACCAGTTGTCCCATTACCTGAGAAGAAAACCTCTTACAATGACTCATAATATCATAATAAAGATGATATGATGGTCAACATGCAGACACTGATTAAGAAATACTTGCTTGTTCTTTAAGTGGTAAATGTTTCAAAATCCTCAGAGATGTGTGTCAACCATCAGGTCGAGGCCATCCGAGATGCTTCATTTTGGCTGCTGAGCCGTTTGTTTAGGTCAATTATCAAAATGATTACTAGTGATGAAATTAGCACCAGCATTATACTTGGATATGTGATCTTCCTTGAATGATTGACCTTCCTTATCCACTCCAGCATCTTGAAGTGAAATGAAAACAATTGTCTGCTTTATAAATATCTCAAGGGAAGACATTATGCAGAAACTGAATACACCAAGGACGCTTGAAATTCAGATACTTTTTAAACTTTTTTCTGAAATTGATAAATATCATCTATATTTTTTTAACAAAAATAACAGTCAATTTCATACAGCATCTATATATTTTACTAAACAGTAGATAATGTTTTCACTGTCATATACTTCATCATATCTCAACAACAAAAATTAGAAAAATTAATATGAAATATAACTCACAGTGTCGCCCAGTAGTATTAAAAAACCTACTAGACAACTCACTGGAATTATCGAGGCATTGATATCATTGAGAATTGGTACGGCACTGCCAGCTTATAAAATTGTATTTGAATTGATTGGATATGTGATGATCATCATGAAGTTCAATGTGAGATACCTGTTGACAAATATTTCATATATTGGCCTAGTATTTTCTCATGGATAAGTAGGGGTTGGCTTGAAAACATACTTAGACAGATCTTCTTGAGAGTAAGCACAGTAATTTTATGTTAGGTTTGTAGACAACCCACACCAATAGTTATCGGTTGTTGAATTTTCATCTATGACCTGGGTTACAAAATCTCCCATTCTGATCTTAGTCAATGGTGTTGGTGACCAATGATGTGTGTAAGCAGCTGCTGCATTACTCTCTTTATTGAAACATAGCCAATAGAACAAACTAATTATAGGATAATCATCGTTTTTCCATAAATGCAAATTCCTCATAAATCATGCTACTTAAAATGTTATTATGCTATCTATTAGATAGTTGGCACCAATTACCATCTCCATAATGACAATCATATGATTAGCAAGTCGACAATTTACCTGGAACTGTCGATATATATAAGAATCAGCGATTAGCATGATCACGAACCAATCATAACCATTATCTAACACCTGTTTCAAGTGTCCGATAATAACTGGTGAAACATTTAGTTCGCGCCAATAGCTTCTGTCCCCGTGTCACGCCTTATATCTTGTATTTATTATCATTCACAAGCAATGCTCGGATGGAACAATTTGAAATCATGTACATACATATCTTTCCAAGTTGCAAGTTTTATTCACTTTCATCACATACGTGATAATAAGTGTCTCAGTGAGATGAAAATCTATGAAACTTTTATATCTGCCATCGTTCCTTCCACCAAGATGACGGGTATGTGCTGGGTGGTTAAGAACACATGAACATTGACTATTATGTATACGTGTTTTTGTTTAAAATGAACATTTCATCCAGGTATGATAAATATATTAATAAATCATTTTGCCCACATCGGCGGTATAGTCTCGTCCGTCCTTGTCTAAAGTAGTATACTCGGGATCCCCCCCCCCCGACCGCCCAATCCAGTAATACCGGGTTGTGTACAGCTTTGTGTACTACTGACTTTACTAACCTCACGTAGTTGACCAAGTGAGCCGGGACCAAGGCACTGAATGATGAATTGTAACCCAAAGTTTCCGATTCCAATGGCAAATTGTTGATGTTTCAAAGTTTATTGTGAACTTTTATTTACGTTGAAGGTATTTACGTAAACTGACCCCTTTTATGAAATAAAGGTCCTATCATTTCCTGTTGGCAGAGATTTCCGCACCCCTACATCAACCCGGACGCCAATAATTGAATAAAAGGATGTGTTCCATAACCACTCTCTGCCAGGAAAGAGGTAGTTTGTTTATTTCATTAGTTCAAAGTGATAAACGTTAGTTTATTCAATTTATTAATAGAAGCTTATGTAGTTTTTACTGCAGATTCTAAATATATGAGGCTCCATGGGGGGAAATCGACATCTCAGGTGGTTGTCAAACTTGTCATTTCTCATCAGTGTATAAATTAATGTTCGCAAATATCTAGGCGACACCAAATCAGCCCCGTGACAAGAAATATTGTCAGGACATGACACTTTCTACCCAAGGGCATTCGCGCCCGCCATCAATCATCATATTTTTTGCAAAGACTGGGAAATGTAAAGGTCGTCCTCTGATCAATCATTTAACCCGATAAGTTAGATACATGGGGTGATGAAATTAACCAGTTTCACAAGTTGATCAGTCACGTTCCGGCCACGTGGGCGTTTTTAACATCCGCTGGGAACGATGGGACCTATCGCGGTGTCTGGCGGGAAATCACACGTGATCCGGGAGGATGGCTCGACTTTGAAGGTGATTGAACAGGACCCTGTGATGACCTTCACTTTGGAAGCTGTACCTGTCCTCCTTAAGGATAAACACGTGTGTACTGACATCGTCGGGTTTCAATTCTGCACATACAACGAGGAGTACCACAGGAAAAATACCGAGAGGGGTCGATGTGACCTACGTAATGCTATTGCTCCACCCTCCATCCCCCTCTTGCACAGCACATGCATATTGCACAAATCCTAGCAACATTGTCACTCTGCTCAGGACACATCTCACATTATCTTGTCGACTAACCAAAGCTAAATCTGCCTTAGCAAAGAATATCCAAGGGTATCTGGATGTACGGCTGAATCTACCTTTTTTTCAAAGCGTACAATTATGGATAACACTGATGGTAGGATAGGGAGAGGGTTAACCACATATAGGTGCAGATTTGGACATGATAAGTCACGTACACAGGACACTGTTGTAGAGACTAGCCCCTATACATAGCTCAGCTGTGGGAGTTAGAGACTGAGCAGGTCATTTGTTTTGATGAAAGGACTAAGGCGGTTTCTGACTTATTCATGGCGTTTCAAGAAGTGTTGATAGCCGGATCATGTAATCGTTCTAAAAATAAAGTGCGAGATAGTTAGTGTTGGAACTCTATACTAACTTTGTTGACACAGGTCCAACGCCATTTCCCCAGAAATATGTTTTTTGGTGCATCACCATCACGGGATTCCATGCAATTGCTTTAGACCACCACTGTGCAACTCCACTGAGCGACAAACTCAATAGACAGCTATAGAAAGGCCGTTTACTTACGTTACACATGTCATGCGGTCATCACAAGGCGTTCGGAGAAAACTCCCTCACTGAGTGACACAGCATCGTGGTAGCTTTAGGTCTGTCATTTATTGACATTCGATCATGCGAATTAATGGATGCTAAACTACCATTAAGTCCAAAGCATGTTCACTATATTTATTGTTTACACCCGCAGTATGTCACTCTTTGTATGATGCTGATGTGCTTGATTCGGTCATTACGTAGAACTCGAAGAACTATCCGTCCTTTAACTCTTTCTACTCTCTACTAATTGTTTAACTAATGTACTAATTTTACCTACCACGTTGGCTGGAATTTATTAAATGCTTCGGTGATACAGATGTTTTTGCTAACTTTAATGAGTCAGTCGCCCTCTTGTTCATGTATTTTCCTTATCATGCAGATCGAGATAAAATTATCGCGAAAAGTGATCAAAGTACAAAATTGTGGGATTCATACATAAAATGATAATGCATATCTGTGAACAAGTCAATCAAGAATCGATATCACATCAATGCGGTTTGATGTTGTTGGATGAAGCAGTAATTCCAGATGCGCATGACTGAAATGTAATTACGGGTCGATGTCAATAACATGCGCCAGTTATCGATCATATAATTCCATGTATCAGTTCTCTTTGTTTCTCCTGCAGTCATCCGTATTGTGGTCATTATCATGTAACGGATCGCGACTGATCATTCGTAATCAAAGTTAACAATCATCAAAGTCAGGTGCACTCTTTAATCATTTCCGCTTTGTTCGTGAGATATCAACCAGAAGTAAAGTTCAGTAGCGCGATGGGATCTGCCTCGACAGGAAGTGACTGCTGCCGTTCAGATTAGTCTTTGATATTGTATGATGACCGCTAATTAACTTATCGGGTTTTTGTTTCTTCTGGTGTCATCAGGCCTCATCTAGATCATTTAGGTGATTGAGTTGCATATGAATGATATAATGCAACCCAAAGTTGTCGAATAAAGGTATGATAAAGACAGACACACGCTTTAATCATTTTCTGTTGGTTTGATCAAAGGTCATTCAGAAGTAAAGTCAACTGGGCGATGACATCGCAGGGTCCGGAAATGTCGTATCGACCAACAATGTCCCACCTCTTCATCGATCTCAGTTCCAAGAATTCCAGGACGCTGACGGTCAACGATGAGACATGCCATTAATATTTCAACAGGCTTGGTCGTTAGAAATTCAAGGTAAAGAAGGGAGATAGAGTTATGAATTGCTTCAATCGAGGGGTGGGTCATGCTGGCGAAACTATATCGATTACTTAAATTGATAAGATCTTCCTGGGATGCTATTGGTCAGAAGATGTCTGAGCAAGGGGTCAATGTGTTTTGGGGACCCCATCGAGGCCCGATTTGAAATCAAGCGCATGAGAGCTGTTATATTTCCCGGCATCATTAATCTGTTCTCTGATTGTTGTATAACGAATATGCGAATATGCAATATGCATAAGATATGTGTATTCTGTATTGGACAATTTTTGCTGACTCCCAATTTCTTCGAATTTTGTCAGTCGGAAGTGATACTAGTTTATCATCAGTCATGTAATTAGTTGCTCCTCACAATGGGTCAGTTCTCAGCTGAAAATAAACTCTGTGAACCGGCCACATGTCCCCGCCACATACTAATACCAGCCCGTACGTTACGCTGCCAATCCCCGGTCTTGATATTACATCCCCCCTTATTGATAAAAACCCAACCCAACCTCAGCTGTCTCATATCAAGTTTTTATAAAAATACCACGGATCAAAGCGGATCAATTTCTCAAACTATTAAGTAATCTCAGAAGCCCTCGCTTGCTCACTATAGGCTGTTTAGTGAAGATATAAAAA
Source organism: Armandia brevis (assembly GCA_035585475.1). NCBI lineage: Eukaryota > Metazoa > Annelida > Polychaeta > Opheliidae > Armandia > Armandia brevis. The sequence continues at coordinate 16,246 of JAXGGS010009012.1, read as the reverse complement.
TACAGGGTTCTCTAGGCTATGACAGCTGGGTTAATGCTGAAGGGAACAGCCGGACATCTTAGTACACAGGTTAGCTGGCACATTTACTCAACACTGGGCAGCCCCACTCAGCTGATTACGACTCGGCATTTAAGGGGGCGGTTTTTCGGCTGTGTTCATGTCTTTCTGAATCAAGCTGTCTCTAGGAGGTACTGAATCGATTGATCGAGGCGACACAAGTTTGCGTTGAGGGTGAAAGCAAATTGTTCCGTGGGTTGTAGCAGACGACAACTTGCATTATGGCAAACATACCTCAAACCCACACACTCTAGCCTTCCCTTTGGGTAATACACGTCAAAAACACTGAGGGGATATGGCGAGTTAATTTTCTTACCCAGCATGTCGTCTCTGCAGAAAATGGTGGGCGTTGCAAGTCAGACGCATTATAGGCCTAAGTTCATTCGTGAATGATGTTATTTTCACTTTCAGTGTGAAGATGACCCACGATGGTGGTCAATACAAAAGTAGGTCAATAACAAGCCCAACCTCATTTCTCACCGCGAGTGGCGTATGGAATTTAATCAACACTGATAGTTGGTTTGTCGGGGAATGGTGAATAATGTAGCCAAAAGTTAAAATTAAATTTCGAACGGGTCAAAGTGAAGAGGTATATTCTGGAATTTGAAAAAAGGTCAGACGGAAGTTACCAATGCGTTACTCGGAAACGCAGACCTAAAATTTTATGTTACTGTGCGAACATTCTGCGTACGGAAACTTAAGAAGACGGAGATACTTGCGCCTGATTTAACCATTAACTTGCCACAGATGATATTATTGTGTGATGAAAACGAAGAAGCGCATGTGAGCATAAGTTGTGTCTGGGTAGTACAATGGAACATCGTCTCAGTGTGGTTAGTCGAAAGGAGCTTATACCGTCTGCGGCGAACTGGGCGGGGAGAGGGATATATGTTCCGAATGTTAATCGCCTAGGTTTTAGAAGTTAGCTCTGTCAGCATAACTTCTGTGAGTACTCAAACCTCTTGTGAACGTGGTGTATGTGAGTTTTTAAGATCGGCAGATATGTGAGCGTTTCTCAGTTCGAGTTGGTTGATATTGTCTATATTGGAATCATTAAGGGAGTGAGCTATATCAAATGTAATGTTTGTAATAATAGAGGCAACTCATATTGAAATTATCGTTATGGGAGATATTAGATGCATTTTATATTGACTACAGCTGTACAGCTTTTTACAGAAATGATAACTTCTATTTTTTAGATTGAATTTCATCAAGCAGATGGGCACACCAATTTGTGAAAACAAAGCAGATTATCATAAGAAAATACATTGGAAATATTTTGATTTGATTTATTTCAATTTGATTTTAAGTAATATAATTATAAGGCAAAAAGACAGAGAGTCAAGTTAGCCTTCACATGCTCAAAAAAGTGTATGGTAACATTCCCACCTTAACGGCCAATAATTGGTTTTAACATGAATCACGTGTTTCCGAGGGGCATCTGGCAAAGCTTAGTCCTACCCCAAGGTCACCGCATTCCGAGTGGAAGGTCATCAAGTCTCCATGGTAGCGACGCTGAAGTAAGATTTACAGCCCGAAACTTGATGAGAGGCAGATTCCACCATTTTCTGGATGACTTAGATCAATATTTTCTTATTACTGTCTAGATTCATTTCGAGGGAATCATTCTCGCACATGTTGGACATCCCTGTGGACATCTCCTGAGGTTCTCCTTGATGGCTGTCAGAAGCTTTGGTTGGCGATACTTCTTGCCGCCCAATTTAAACGAATGGCTTCCCTTTCCTCTAGCAATGATTTAACAATATAATCAACAATTTTTCAAAGTCGTTATGCATGTTTTTTCCGATAATTGGTCGAGCGGGATGGCAAAATGATGATTACATCGCAAAATCCCCCATTACACAGCTCGTTATATGGTAATAGCGTATTAGAATCACCTGGTGATAAGGTGTTCGAGATATTACCGATAACTTGTGAAACTAACGCCTAGAGATTTGATATATACATCTGGCTGAACAAGAAACGCGATCATTTTCCGACCGGATCGATTATGAATCTGACGTTGGACACCCGGAAATCATGTCTGACTGATCAAGGGGGATTTGTTTTTCAGAACGTGGCGGGAAAACACGAACACCTGTGTGTCGTTTGTGGTCAGTCGCGGTAGGCAAATTACGTCCCAAAGTCGAAGACCTCATATTATCGTCCTTGGGTTGGCTTGAGTATCAGCTTCCCGATAAAGAAAAGCTCTCTTTATAACCTGATTACACCTCGGCGTAAGATATATGGCGGATAAAACCGGAAGGCGAGTCTAAACATCAATCACAATCTAGTGATGCAATCCTGCCATGTTACCAACAACGAGCCGCGGATAGGAGAAGTCCGGTCGATGCTGACAGATTGAGATTAGGGTTTCCGATGTGTTATTCATAACCGGGGCAATTGCCTGGAATAAAACTTTCAGCGTAGGATCATTCAAGGATAATCAATCTATCAGATATGTGAGTCCAGGCTGACAGAACAATGTACAACTGTTTTACCTTAAGCTGTCCACTCATCGTATAGATATATTTTATCTACACAACACACATGTTTGCATTTTAAAGAACGCACTTGTGTAATGTTTTACAGCAGTTAAACAGGCCATTTGTGTATTTTCTTTTAAAAAATCTGACTACCTCAAGCTGTATCAAGGATCAGTATCTTTAATTCAGACTGATCCTGCTTTATCTATAACAAACAGATAAGTTTATAACTAAGAGGTTCCCTATGCAAACTAGAGAACGGGGCTCATCTGTTTATTAACAGTCTGATCAGGTGCCTCCCATTCCCAGTGCGTTGTGGGTGTTTATTCAGCCTGGGAGATTAGCAAAGGTCACCCAGTACAACTCAGTGCATCCTAAGATGTGTCCCTCACCAAATTGTTCTAGTGCTTTTAACCATGAATTATCGTGGGCGACATCCATTCATGAATCAGGGAACTCGAGCAGACGACCAAACTGTAACGGCGGGAAATGCCACCGGCGTCCAGGGATAAGGCGGGAAAAGCCAGACAATCACAGAGCGTATTCTGATCAGGTGACAAGTTGCCCGAGTGCCAGCAGCTGCTTGATATAAAGTTGGCGAACTAATCTACAGACATAGTGGTGCCCATCGTGATGCATGGAGATGAAGAAGGCAAGAAGTAATTTTAGGTGGTATAATTGCCGATTATTCGAGATATCAGGAATGTAATCAGAGTTGGTTTGGATCAGCGCGTCAGAAGAAGAAAATCTGACAGATGCAGCCCATAATGTGCAATCAGTGATATTATATACATCTAAACGTATGCCGTCCGAGGGTTTATTTCTTCCTGTTGAGTCTGATAGCCTGAGCGATCGAAGGAGTTCTGGACATTCGGGGTTTGGATTTATTAGAAGAGTGTCCACCAGGCCACCGGATATGATGTCCATGTGTATATGCGAGCTAAGTTCCGTAAGGCGCATGCGTATCCGAATGACATTTCACCCCACAAACAGTGCTTGTCTGGTTTCTGCTCTGCTAGTAATATGATATAAATAATTGTATGTGTTCTAACCTATATACGACCTGGGGCTCACGGGAGCATGGCACCTACGTTTCATACTATTCCCCCAAACATACCGCAACCTCACATCAAGATGCGTTTTCTGTTATTCGCAGCTTCTTGTCGAGATATCACACTTATTGACGCGCGTTCCTTTTGTCTGTGTTTACCCTGCGCTCGGGTCATGTTTTTTCAGCCCCGTGTTGCTGATGAAACGCAGGAGCGCGGCCAGATTTTTGTGGTCGGGAATTGCTGTACAAACGTAGACGGCTGTGGGTAGGAGATCGGTTTATTGTTTCCCGCGGGTTGTGAGGTAAGATGAGCGGCTGCCACATACCAGACAGTTTACATCGCTGTTTACCAGACGCCGATACTAAACTACAGGAGAGGGGAATATCAACAGCGGGCGCTACTAAAATGCGGCGAAGGTGAATATCATCAGTGAGCAAACTGCAGGCTGGACCATCTCAATATATGTTTCCCATAAAACAAATTACATGCGGCGCATATCTGGGAAGTCTGATCAGAATCGCTGACGACATAGGGAGAGTCTCAGCAGGAGTTTCGGAAAGTGAGGCAAAGATTTAAATAAGGTATTGATTGAGTCGGCTCCATTGGAAACCATTGTATCATCGCTTGCTGGGGAGCAAAACAACTATTGCGACATTTCACTCTGCCATAGATCATAAATAAATTCATACAATTCCTTATTGTCTGCCTGGAAAATAAGTCATCAAATATCTGCTTCATGCGAGGTTTTATAAACTATCAGATGAGTTATCAACTTTTAAGGTGTTCATGTTTGCACGTGTTATGCGGAGGTAAACAGAGCACGTCTTGTGTATCACCTCAACAAATTCACGCCTTCAAAATTAGCAAAGACGGAGTGAAATATTTCCGAACATGTAGAAATGGTATCTATATTTCTATCTGGTGACCAGAACTAAGCGTGAGAACACATAATTCAACAAGTATTGACACTTGGGAACACATTCAATTCGGTGCACTGGTATTGCACTTGAACCGATTGTTGATACGAATCTGCCTTTGTGAGAGTAGGGACTGGGGAGCAATGGTATCATCATTCTGTGTGTGAATTCCTTTAGCTCTCGGTGATGAATGAGATTGTAAGCCCCGTCACACATGTATCACGGATAACCCGATTCTGTGTAACTGTTAAACCCAAAGTCACAAGAGTCCACACAGTGGTCATTAGTCCTGGGACCTGGAACAAAGCGATTCATCGGTAGATGTTCAAAAGCAACCGACATCTGAAAGTACCAGATAAAATTAAAAGTTACCCCCTTCGGATATTTGGTCACGCTAAATCGCGATTTGAATGCAGCTGCTGGTCGACGATGGAGCTGATGAATAGTGATCTGTAAGAAGTCAGGACACCAGCATCGCTGCCAGCGCTTCCTGACGTCATTGCTCGCGGTTAACAATGATGCTCGGAGCTGTACTACGGTCTACCCTGGTCTAACGCACTTAAACCATCGCTCAGCCGGGGCCAGATTTGCCGATTAGACGGAAAGTGCAGAAACAGACGACCACAATAACCAGAGTTGTCTCTCGCCGATCTGATTCTCTGACTAAGTGGTTAATATTTAACATTAGCGCCGGCTTAATATGAGGCGAACACAGTAAATGTATAGCTGTGTTTGTCTTCAGGGCAGAGGGCACCCATCGGGTTTTCAAAATGATTTTAATTCCAGTTTGTCCATTACTCCGTCATCATTCGTTCTGAATTGACATGTTTCTGTATTTATTCTGAAATTCCTCTATCGCTAGCAGGGGAGGGATTCCTCTCTGCATAAATCTGTATCTATCTTTACATTTGTGTTTTTTGGTTAAAGATCATGTAAACGTCCATGAAACAACGTCAAGGGTCTTCTTAGAAATAAGGCTAGAAAAAATGAGTAAACAAATACGTCATTGGTGCACTTGACAAGGTCACAATGTCACCGCCGTCTCCAGGCCTCCAAGTGTAGCGGATTACTGAACCGTGGGATTGCGATCATCAATGATTCATGTAGAAATTGCAACGTAGCACGGAAGCCATATTGTCGTTATCTTTTTTTTAGTAGTTTTTTACCTGCTTGTCGGATAATTATGTGGCGTGCTAAAAACCCAGGTCATATGAAGATTTAAATAATCAATAATTCCGGCACATGCTGAAATATTTACCCTGATTGATTAGAGAATTCCGTGCTGAAGAATTCTCTCTTCATGAAATGTTGACTTAAAATCATTCTACGAGGTGAAAATAATCATGAAAGACGAATGAATGCATTTAGCTTTTAAAATAAACCTGATACCATCACAGGATGAGTTCTTATTATTTTTGTGTTCAAGTATAATTCTTGAAACAAAAACAACTCTTGCGAAATAACAATGTTCCTAAAACGCATACATATCTTATGAAGATTACGAATATATTTCCATCTATAAATAGAAACCTCTGCGGCTGGTGATCAAAGAACGAATGAAGACATGCGAAAAATATTCTAAAGGCGTCGCATAAAACTGGTGTTCCATGAAGTATTAATGAAGGTAAAGAATAGAGAGGGGAGAAGCCTGGACGGAAATGTGAAACACATATTCAATGAGTATAGTAGTTGATAAGAAATTTTGAATTGTTTATGACCATTGGTTTGGGAAGCAAAACCTATTCAAATATTGTATGACAAAATCTGTTCACACGACATTATAACGTTTGATATATTAATGTGATCTGGCTTATACTCCTCTGTTTTATCACTATCACCCCTTCTCCCCTCAGTCTCGCCTGGTATCGATTAGTCACCGCCAGGCAGATTATATATAATTGATCCGGCTTAACCAGGATTTTTTGCCACTTGGATTAACTCTGACCCTGTGTTATCTGAGTACTGAGACGCTGTGGATGCGCTTCAATAAGTAACGATGGTGGAGGACATCATGTCTGCACGGAATTTTATTTTCAAAGCCGGAGAAATCGAGTTGTACTCCTTTATGTCAGGCAAGCCAGTCTTTTCGGTTCCCACCTTCCCACCTACAGAATTAAGTTTCAGGACAAACAACTAGCTTTTCTTATTCATTTGCCCCTTTAATACCGTAGTTTAAGAATCGTTGACCATCGATAACAGATACAGCCCTGGTAAGTTGAAATGAAAGGCAGCAAAACTACAAAATGGTCGACTGGGACTTACATAATAATGTTAATACACATGCAATAATGTGGCAATAAACGTAATTAAACGATCATTGATATGATCATACCCTCGGCCCCGTCAATTTACCATACTTATAATGAATAGTAGGGCTGGGAAACAAATTCGTTATCAAATGAAATATTCACAAAACTAACAAGAGCCACCTGACATCAGTGATATTTTATTTGACATTTAATTGAAATATTGACTTGTACCGTAGGTAGTCGTGTAACATGTCATAAAAAATCAATCACATATAGTTACATACATGTATATACAATTCATATTCTTTCCATTTAATGTAAAGAGAATTACGAGTATCAAATTGCGCTCCGATGGTCACGAAGATGATATCGAGTGCTTCGGTATAGTTGTATGTCTCGCAAATCGCTCAAACTCATATATCAGATACCAAAAAGTAATATATTTTCAAAAGAAAATTGTGCTGAGGCAGAAATGAAGGCAAATCTAAAATGTGTTCAAAACCGTATCATCGCACTACAGACATGTGTCTAGAGGTAATGCCGGAAAACTTCTCGAGATCGATAAAGGTTCCTAGTAAATTCAGCTTGCATACATATATAGCCTAAACCGGAAATCGCTAACATCTGAAGAGACCCATGTCTGATCAGTGCACTCGTTGACACGAACAGCTGGGAGCTGAAGTGATGGGGAACGGTCAAGGGGACAACTATTAATACCGTCCCGAAATATTCATCGTCTTATTCAATGATGAGTATCCGGGGAGTCAACAGTAGCCGTGTTATTATCATACATGTTACTAATAAATGCTGCATGTTCATTTCTGGTACATTCAGTTTCACGTATTTGATGAAATAGCACATTAACCGGTTAGCCATTACATGACGGGATAAACAACATTAGTTGTATTTAAATCGCGATATATGGAAGTGTTTATTTTTACCTCCATTGTCCTTTTGACCTTGAGGTGTCCGGCTTGTCGGTAATTTGTCCGGGATCGTCCATCGGTATGTAACATTCTGACTTCTACTTCTTCATTAATTTAAACACAAGGGGGCGCTGTAGAGCTGTGGCTTATGGTCATCAGCTCTATGGTTTAAGTGGTGGGGGTCAGGCGTGTCCGTGGCACTATATGGCCAGACTAGCATTACAAGCCGTGTGTTACAGACAAAGGTGAATAGGGGAGATGATTACGTGTGTAAGAAAGATGGGTGGCGGAAGCAGGCGACCTGGCGTATCACGTGTTTTTGTTCTAAAACAAAATAAGTAATAACGAGCTTTCAATTAACAAGACCGCGACTGTGAGAAAAACAAATAAATCAGGCAAAATGAGGCTGCAAGGTGCACAAGTTCTTCATCCGATGTTTCAGAGCGTGTCATATAAGTATTGCCGATACTCATATTGCACAGTTTCCGCGCTATGGTACCCCGTAAAAGACAGTTTCCCATTCATATAGAGCCCACTAGAGGGCGCGTGAATGATAACAAGGGGTTACGTCAAAACATCTCTCACAATGCACGCAACTCAACTCTATCGCTGCCTGGGGAGTATAATGAATTTAATCCTCCATGAAGGAGTAAAAATCCGCGAAAAGGCAGCCATGTTTTACCCGGCATCGCTCGAGAGCTACCGGCGCGTCAGATAAAAGCTTTCCAGTTAATCTCGCACCTGTTTGAATTACCCATGTAACTTTTATCACACGTGGTCGCGTTGCGTCTACTCAGTCGTTTGGGGCAATTTAATGTCACCGAGGACATTTCGTCGCCAGACAGAGCTTAACCGAGACGGACTAGGCGCGTCTGCAGACGATGTATAAGGCGATCAGATTATGTAGGTAACATGAGGATGATGACACAATTAACCTGGCTCACTCAGCCCCATCCTACCTGTAATAACGATGAAAGCTAAACATACCGAGCATCTAAAGGTGACCTTTATTACTAAATATACCCGGTATTTACACGTGTGTGTGATTCATCTTAAACACAAAACACTCAACATTTCTGACTAATGCTATGAATGCAAACGACGATGGTGACTACGAAGAGACTGGCACGTATCGATAAAGTTCAGCACCAACCTCTTCATCTGACCCGGTTAGCGCGGTGAATAATGACTGATCCCCCAACGGGAGCCAGTTAAACAGTGACAGACACGCGCGCGATAATTGAGGATTTTTACGGAGTGCAATCGGATACTGCAAGAGCGAGTCGAGCTTAGATTAGAGTAATAATAGGTAGAGGAGTCACGCAGCACGCTGAGCGCTGTCACCGGAGATTAACTCCGCCCTGACTCTCCCAGCAGGCGATGAGGATGTTTACCAGCATGGTCGTTTTTTTCTTGCGAATTTCATCAAGATCATGGCTATTCCGTCTTATTTTCCGTTTAAATGGGAATATTGATAATGATGTATACGGTCAGTCAGGAAGGGCAGTTTTTTGATACTGTCCGTCCACTTTGATCCAATCAATATTCCAGACCACAAATTTAACAGACATTTCCCCGATGCAATATGTACAGATAAACGTGTAACAAGAGGGTTTTAGATTATTTAGGATTTATTACCTCGATAATTTACCTGGTGAAAAGGTTCGTCATTCCAAATTCTATAATTAATATCATGCTTGCAAATGCTGCTACGGATCAAATAACTCTCAGATATCAAGGCACGGGCTCGGCTAGAAAGGTGCATAACTCAGCTATTTGGTCCACATAGTCCAGGAAGGTAGAACTTATAGAATATCTTGATGTACTAAGGAGAAAACGCTGCCCGTTAGGGAGCAACAAAGTCACCTATAAAGACAACCACATTTCTTTGAGTTCTCTTATCTAAGCATTGAGTTACACCAAATGATTGTAGGGAAAAGGATAGCACCAAGTAAATCTTGTTCCCATGGTGATAGCCTTCATCAGAGTATTCTCTCGGGAGGAATGATCAGACGTACCCTAGATGTCTCAACCAGCCACAACGTCATGACTTAACGACACAACAATGAAATTGATTTTGTTTGAAATCGCGAATCTGAAGGCTGATAGGATTCCTCAGATAAGATGGGAAACACCAATATTCGTGAAGTATTATTTACCTCTAAATGTATATTTATGTCCGAGGGCCGCTTCCCAGGTAACACGAGAACATTAGTTGCACGTTGTGTGAACATTGGTTTCGGGTTGAAAGAACGTTCGTCACGAACGTTATATGACGTGCAAATGTCGGGTTTTTCCAACCCGGATCCAACGTTCAAACTAAAGTTCGCTTGGGGTTGGAAATTAACGTTGTCCGAACGATGGCCTGGTGATTGTCAGGGACGACCTGGGGACGGCAAAACACAAAAATCTGACGCAAAATCCTAATTTTACTAGAAACCTGTGTTGTATCGATGTTTCTCATGGATTTGTGTGACATAGTATTGTAAGAATATTGGAAGAATGACGACTAATGTACCTACAATTTGACCTGTTACCTTGGGATCGAACTTGTGATCATTTGTTCTATTGTTGTCCGCCTGTCCGTCCTAACCACTAGGCCACGGAGGTATGAGATAGGGGACCGATGTCAAACAGCCAGGCGAAGAATATGAGGCGATTCCCGGTATCCCCCCCCCCCCATATATTCATCAAAAAATGATGTGATATATGATGTTCAAATTTTCCCTATCAAATCTACCGTCTAACATAGTTAGAGATGGCCTTCACAGATGTTCGTGGTATTGACTAGCTAGGGGGAGTGGAAATTTCGGCTACCGATACGTACTCCCGGGTACGTCATCATATGTATGTTTGTGTTTGTGATACATGGCTAACAAGTACATGTAGCTGATTAGGCATGTGTTTATAATCTGGATCTGTTATTTGTATTTAAAAATCCCACACCCCTAGGAAAACATTGATAAAATGTCCTCAAAGTTATGGGCCGCCTGTATGAGAACAATGTATTATAATGTTCAGAAGGTGTCGTGTCAACATTCAAAACAAATGTTTGATATGGAGTGATTTCCAACATCCGGCAAACGTTTGCTGCGGGTTTGCTGAGAACGTTTTTACCGACCTTAAGCCAACGTTCTGTTAAGGTTGTGAGAGGGTCCGTTGGATCACAACCCATGGCGAACGTTTGGTGAAGGTTGTGAGAGGGCCGGTTGGATCTCAACCCTTAACGAACGTTCGGTGAACATTGTTAGAGGGTCCGTCGGATCACAACCCTAATCGAACGTTCGGTTAACAAAAACGGTAATGAACTGCTCGCGTTCTGCAGAAACACAGGTATCAGAATAGCTAACGGTCGGGTAGGACATGACAAGGGCAGGGGCGAATATACCTTCTGCGAAGGTAATAAGACAAGTGTAGTAGACTACCTACTGTGTTCAGAGGAGTGCCTAAACGGCATAATCGATTTTCGCATTGGCGAGTTCACGTCCGACAGCGATCATTGTGCGATCGCGGTCACAGTGCGTATAGGGTTGACGCGCGTGCAAAGTAATTCAGCCGAGGAAAAGCCAAACGAAAAAGAAAAAACAATACGATGGGATAAGGATAAGATAGAGGAGACGGGATATAATATCAAAAACACAATCGCGCACCTATCCGCAATATTGGACGCAGACACGTCAGTGGACGAGATGACCCAGCAGTTCACTGACGCTATATTTAATGCAGCATACCCGGTTTTGGGGAAGGAAATTAATGTACCGTACAAGGACAGTAGCAAACCATCGCACAAAAAAAAAAGAAAACCTTGGGACTGCGACCACTGTGAGGCTCTGTTTAAACAAATGTCAGAGGATTTAGCCCTAAAAAACCTTATCGGGACAGAGGAGAGCTATCACAGGTACGCTAACGCCAGAAATATGTATGTACATCATTCTAGAAAATGTAGGTCCGACTACGTGGTTAAGGAGAGTAGGCGCGTCATGTCGTTAAGAAGTGAAAATAACCGAAAGTATTGGCAACTGATGAGAGGAAGGACAGAACGCCACAACCCACCTATTTCACTTCCGGACCTAGTTACATTTTTCAAATCTATAACTTGTCGTGACAACGAGAGTTATTTCAGACCGAGCGCACAGGTACTCAGAGAGCTAGAAAAAGATCAGAGTCAACCTGAGTATGCTGAGCTCGATGAAACATTCACCCTGGAAGAGCTAAAAAAGGGCATATCGTCATTAAAAAACAACAAGTCACCAGGTGACGACTGTTTAGTTAACGAATTCTTCAAGACGTTCGAGGAATTACACGAGCCAACACTCAGATTATATAATAAAATCCTTGCCTCTGGTAGATATCCGAGATGCTGGACAGTCGGTACAATAGTGCCACTCCACAAGAAAGGGGATATTAATGACGCCAAGAACTATCGAGGCATAACGCTACTCCCCGTGATGTCAAAATTATTTACTAAATTGCTGAACACGAGGCTAACCAACTGGGCAGATGAGCACGGGAAGTACCACGTTAATCAGGCTGGATTCCGCGAGGGGCACAGCACGACAGATCATGTATTCACACTTAACGCCGTCATTAGAAAGATGCTCAACGAAAAGAAAAAGATATATGCATGCTTCATTGACTTTTCGAAGGCGTTCGATACAGTTGATCACAGCTGCCTCTGGTACAAACTCATTAAACTAGGGGTAAAAGGCCGGATGTTGAAAGTACTACGCTCAATGTATGAGTCAGGCAAATCAAGAGTCAGACACTTTAACGGCGAGAAAAGCAAAGCATTCTTATGCGACATAGGGGTAAGACAAGGGGAGAGCCTCTCCCCGTTCCTGTTCGCGTGCCTCATACACGACTTCGAGAGTCACATACAAAGCGGAATGACCGGAAGCGGCGTAAACTGGGAGACACTCTGCCTAACGCTCCTGGCGTACGCGGACGATTGCGCTGTCCTAGCAACGTCACGAGACAGCCTACAGGAAGCAATGACATTAGCCGAGGAGTACTGCGATACTTGGGGGCTGAAAGTCAACGTAGGCAAGACCAAAGCCATGGTCTTTAAAAAGGGCAAACCTGAAATGGATCTGGATATACAGATATATGGCAAACCAGTGGAGACAGTCGACTGTTTCTGCTATTTGGGCATAACACTATATGCCAACGGCGACTGGACACGATCACAGAGGAAGCTCTCGCAACAGGCCCAAAAAGCAATATTCTGTATGCGCGGCATGCAGAAAAAGTACTTTCAATCACCAGTGGATAAATTCCATGACTTTGAGACACTAGTTGAACCCGTCATATTGTACATCAGCGAGGCGTGGGGTATGTGCAAATGTGCCGACGTTATACGGGTATACAACAAGTATATCAAGCAAACACTAGGTATGAAGCCCAGCACGCCGGAATACATGTGGTCCATGGAGCTCGGTACCGTGCCTCTCAGAACGAAGATAGACATAAGAATGATGTCGTTTTGGGCTGGATTAATGGCCCCGAAAATTAAAGCCCCCCTGTTAGCCAGGCTCATCTACGAGGAAATGCTCACACAGAGCGGGGCGACATGGGCTACTTATGTACGAGACCTACTATTCCGCTATGATCTCAGTGTATACTGGGACACGCAATACGTCCCTAGCAAGGACAACTTCGTTGGCATTATGAACGTCCTGGACAAAACGTACGACACGTTGCGATCGGGAGCGCTCGAGAGTAATAAGGGTTGGTTATATCGCCATTTAACGTCAACCAGCGAGTATGGGGTTCCAGCCTGGTATCTCGATAGAGTTGACCAAAAGAATAGGCACTGGATCACAAAACTGCGTACCATGAATCACCGTCTGGCAGTCGAGACAGGCTCCTGGGTACAGATAGAATTCGGCAACAGAGTATGTCAGACATGTATGACATTAGAAGACGAGGCCCACGGTACCAACGTCTTAGAGAATGGTACATAGATCGCAAATACTACATAATGGGCGAGAATGTGGACGACGGTATGCTCAGGATGATGTCTATACTACAGTGCAAAAACAGAAAGACACTTAACAATCTGGCAATCTTTATAAAGAAAGCCTTTAAAGAGCATGCCGAATACGCGCGGATATTCAGCCAACCAAATGTATAAGTTAACACTCGTTAACATCAACGACGCGTAGCGTCGGAAACCATAAACAATTACTACCATTATTATTTACCAAACTATTATTTATTATTTAACATTCATTATTATTATTTCAATTATTCATACCATACATACTTTTTATAATTTTACTTAACATAAGTCAATCATAAACATGTCGCGAGGTATGTTCGAACTAAATATCTTGTATAAGATAATAAAGTTCATTATGAAAATTGAAAATTGAAATTGAATTGAAAAATTGAAAATTGTAAGAATGTGCGTCAGATTCCAACCCTCTGCCAACCCCCCACGAATGTTGGTGAATGTTCGGTGTTACCTCAGTTGTTCTTGCTTTACGGTGACCGGAAGTAGGTGAAAATACTGAAATAAGGACGGGAGGTGGCACGGCCTTGACATCATGAGGTAGGTGTTGTATTAACCCGGGAGCCGAGATGGTAGCAGAGGGAGTTCATGTCGTCAAGGAGAAAAGGCCCGGTGATGGGCTGCTGGATGGCACGCAAACTCTACTGAAGTTAGTACGTCGCCGGTGCACCTATAATTGTAGCCAGCGGCGTCTGCTCGCCTAGATTTGACTAGAACTGAACTGTTTTTTTCTGCACTTGGTTTATCTGTGAAGGGAAGAGGTGACGAGTGTGACGAAAACGCAGGTGGAACGATCCTGATGGGCATGTCTGGCAAGGTGCTATGAAGCATGATACAGGAAAAGGAATAGCAGAAGGAAATTGCCTCTCCACACAAAACATATTCTTTATACTCCCACTTTCCCTGAAAGAATTTCTCGGGTGCAAGTCTGGATGACATTTCAGTTTATTTAACGTCATTTCTGTAAGAACCGATATGCCATTATTATGAATGAGGATTCTCTATTACTCATATGGCAGTTCGACCACTGCAAAAGGTCATTCGTATAGTTGGCGTATTCAGGTAAATTTAAGGATAACGCGTATCAAATCAAATACCGTACGGATATTATTACGTTTGGGAATCATATATAAATGAAATATCACCAGACTGTAAATTGTAAACCTAGCAAACAACATATTTTCCTCCAACTTCATCTGTCTTTCCGAACTTCAAGGTCAAATTAGTTCAAGAACCTTGAGGCCATTATTTCCTGCGGAGGGAAAATATCAAGTGTATTGCCTAAGCGGCAGGACGAGGTATAATGAGAAAAAGTACAGGATTCGTCTAGAAAGGACTTCAGATTGCCAGTCAGACATTAATTAAAAATAATCAATACATACACTAAATATTATACATCATAATATCAGGTCAGAATTGAGTGACCAAAGATAGTATTGATTTATTCATTTATTTGAAGTATCGGCCTTTAAGGTATAACTTTTTTTCATTGGATAGCGGAAGGAACTTATCGATGTAGATTGATCACTCATTGTGGGAAAGTAGTTAAGTGGTCATCCCATGAAATATTTACTGCTGAACCCGCGCTAATGGACATTACATTGTAGTTGAGACATTAAAATCTAACATTGGGTAAACGGCATTTGAAAACTTTCAACAGGTAGCCATGATGTGAACAGTTCATTTAAAAAACACCTCAGTCAGACAAGTAAAAGTCAGTAGTCACCTTGATATGGTGTAAAAGTTACCGTTTTGATGAAGTTTGCCCTCAACGGAGCCGGGAGCAATCACGATAATTTCATGATATGGGCTGGGATGTTTTATGGTCAAACTGTCTCACAGGATCCTGGGAGGATCTGAGAAGTCTGTGACGATCAATGATAAGGACACTGAGGTAACCTTGTCTTTTGACGTTTTGCGCTTCCCCCTTGATAATGCACCTGCGTGCAGCGACATTGTAGTCACAAGGTCTTACATTGCTCGATCATTCAAACGAGACTACAACAGGCGACTTTTCTGCCCTGAGTTTCCCGCATTAGTGTCATTTGTAATCCCTGTGTTACCCTCTAGTAGACTATCATAGTCAGTAGGTCCCAAGTAATCATTGTCACCCCGCTGAGGACACATCATGCCGCGGAGATTACATTGTGTTTGAGATAGTGACAGTGCTATCCTCTTATGCCTTACACTGCTGCAGAGAGACAGAGCTCGAAATGTATTGGGATCAATTCTGTAGAAATAGGAAAGAGTTGGTTACACACAGATGGCTCTGCAGTGGGAGTAAGGGACTGATAAGATCATAAGTCTGATTAAGGACCTGAGATGACTTAGCTCACTTGTTCATGGCTTTCCATAAGCTGTCAATTGCAGAACCGTGCCAATGTTCAAGATAAAAGTGCATACGGAAAGCAAACAGGATAAGAGTTTGATAACTGGAACTTGGCCTACACGAAGAAGGTATAAAGTATGGGATTAGTACGTTTAGGGGGCACCAATGAGGCTCAATCTGAAATTAAGTCATTTTGGAGGTATTATTCTTCCTGGCA
>JAXGGS010008901.1:1178-12767 GCA_035585475.1 Armandia brevis | reverse complement strand
TGACTTCAGGTTGTAAATAGGTTACACGCTCCAGGAAGCATGATGCCATCAACGTTAACCACCTGACAAGTTACCTGGCTGGTATTTTTCTGATTGGTTGAGAGGATATTCAGTACAGGTAATAGCTATATGCTTGATGCGTATTGGCGAGTATTTAATAGCAGGGCCTCGTGGTTAGGAGAGCGGGTTACAGGGTGTCGCATAATTATATACTACACGTGACCGATTTACAGGGTTGAACAGATCCGTTCAGCAGGGCAAATTCATGCAAGCATGTTAAAAAAGGGCTGAAATGATATATAGTACTCGATGTCAAATTTTAATAATAGTCTGAATCAGCGCCAGAATATTTAGATATATCCAGTGACCTATATAAGTTAACCACCGAGCGGTCAGGCATATTTCGATTAATCTTATCATAGAAAAGTTTTCCAATTGATCATCAGTCAGCATTACACACGGAACCTCTATGATATATTGTGGCCCCATACACTGTATGATATATATAATAAATCAGACATATAGTACCTGTTAATATATCGTTATACAAATGTATATGTGGTGGGTTACTAGAACTGATGAGCATGTACATTGTATTAAGTTTAGGGAACGTTCACACTCCGTTGTAGATTTTACTGAGAAATAAAGTGTTTAAAGTAATCCGCAGTAAGTCACCTTCAGATGTCAATATATTTTGATAAAATATAATGACACATATGATTATTATTTAACTAATCTTTACTTGAAAAATTCGTTTGTGACCCTATCTGTACAAACATAATTGTAATCTGTATACTTTAATAAAACGGAGAATAATATTTTGCGCGGTGTTATGATGGCATTAGTTCATATTTATGATTACCAAAGAAGAACATAAGTGCAAATCATGTTATGTGCACCAGAGATAGAAATATCAATTGGTCTGTGTGATCATTCATCACGAATTGAGTCTCCTTTACTTTAAAATAAACAAGTAGGATTGATCTGTACAATTGAAAATCTGACGGATGGAGTTCATCCGTCTAAGATTCATCCAGATAGCTAAAGGATGATATTAACAAATAGCACGACAACAAACCCCAGTGCTATTTCAGCGATTCAGCCATACCACCAAGTTATGACCTAGATATAGTTAGTAATCCCGTATAATAGACGGGAATTATTCATATGAATAATATGACAGAACAGCAAACCTGGCCTAAATTATACCTTGTTAACCACCGCCAAAAATACGTTTTACTTTACACCGATTTTAATCATTTTAGGTGAACATCCCCTGCGCATGTCCTGGAGAACTAGATAATTTGGCAGCTAACCTACAACTTCCAATGGCAAGGACGTCGCCATTGTCGTATAATTCGCAATAATAAGAGTTACTTCAGAAAATCTCTAGTTTCATTAATTTAAAAGTTAATTTCTATCCTGAAATGCTTTACAAATAATCATGTTGTGAGTTAAATCTTCTTAACTTTGTGAATGAATTATTATATTAGCGCATGCCACACCTTTTGCCACTACCGTCAAATGTTCAAAAGTGCAAATTGACGCTGAGCGTCAAGTCTGTTTAAACATAATATTTCATATCCGCGAAGGATCCAACATCACTGTAAAAAAAAGGCCTACCTCAATTGAATAATTCTTGGTCAGTATGTTTGTCTTCCATTCGGAACTCGTCAAGTTGCGAAATACGCTTTGCGAATATTCCGATGAAGAACGGCATTCAGAAAGGATGGCCACGTGACGTCTGAAGAGCCGCCATACTTGATGTATTGTCTTGCTACCAAGCATGTCCCCACAGGAGTATAAGCAAGTTACTACAAGTCAAATTCACCATTTCCGTCCAGACTCTCTGAGACTATCATATTGCTCTTACAAGTGCGAAACAAAAAATGGATCATCAACCCACAGCTAGGGATACATTCTACTGATATTTTCATGAAGATATGAGGTGAACGCGGACATGCTTTAAATATTGATTTATGTTAAAAAGGTATTCCGCCATGGCTCCACTAAAATAGCCGGCGTAAGGTCAGAAATTAAGCCATGAAACATGAGGTTCCAAATTTAGTTAACCGCGTTTCTTTATTAAAGCCCACATGGACACAACCACTCATTATTTGAATTTAAATAGGTTTCTACAAATGTAGGTACATTTTAGCCACAATAAATATTCTTGGTATGCCTTATATATTTACAGGTATTTTAATAATAAAAACGTTCATATTTCAAGACACACATATACATTTTAAGCGATAAGTACGATATACAGGAATGGGTTTCCTGTGCAGGTCAATCAAAGGACTGACCTACATCCTGAGAATCAAACTAAGCCAAACAATTTCTCGATAGAAGGCGATGCTGTAATTAGCCTAATGTTGTATCTTACGTTCACGTTTAATTTCAAACCACTCAAAGCAATTACACTATCAACAGCACATTCTGCGGGAAAGGACATATTTCACCACGGTATTCATGATCTACCAGATCTGGGATATGTCCATGTGCATTTAAATTAGCTAAACGCACCAAACAACTACCATGAGTAATTAGACATCTACTAAAAATTACAAATGTTAAGTGAATGTTTATACCAGAGATCAGATTTAAACAAACTGATGACAATCAACACCTCATCTCCATGACCCCACAGTTGAGTTAATGTTCATTTGAAACGTATTTTCAGGTCAGATTGGGCTGTTTTTATACACGCATTTGTCGCACAATGTTTAGCTTGAAATCCTGTAATACACGGTAACATAGAAGAACACTAGTTGGTACTACAAATACTCTACTAATCTCTCCAGCAACAAATAGTTAGACCTTTGCATTCATTGGTCTGATTTCTAATTTCAGGCGGACCCGGTTCCTTCGCGTTCGTTCTAATGATGTCACATATGCGACGATGATTCAAATGTATCGGAACTGAAATTCTATATCAAATTGTAGCTCTTGTCGCTGGATTCGCTTTTGCTCCGGTTGTAAAACAAGATGTATTTCTACAAAATATACGGCCCTTTGCTGTATTAAAGCTAACAGTCGTATCACAAATAGTGTCAATCTAAATAGAACCGTTTCTGATATAAAACAGTAGAGACATATATTGATACGAACTGAAACTTTCATTCTGGCATTGAACTAATCAAGGGAATTTCATTACAATTTCAATTGTTTATTACCTTTATCCCATACATGATATTAAGTGGGTTTTAGTTAAACATTTTAGGGCTATTTTGAGCGAAAAACTAGCTAGGGCAAACATTGATCAATTGAGCACCTTTTTAGCGTTCAACTTCCATACCCTATCCGGCAGAGCAGGTATATTAACAGCACAATGTGGGACCCCAGCTCTACACCAAACCAGGAAATCGATAATAGTTGCACCCGGACAGAGTTCTACCAAATGGAAAAAATATAATCTACCAAACTCCATAACCATAATTGTGACTCACAACAACATACGAACGACGGTCAAAATGGGACCCATTGGGGTATTACTTCTGGGATAGAAAGGGGGTCATATTTGGCATGGATTTTCGATTGTATTAAGGATTAAGGCCGTCGATGTTTTAGATTTGTAATAGTTCAACATTGTATTTCACGTCTAGAATAATTCCACTACACCTGCTGTGACCAACCTTCACCGGTGGCTATCTTTTACCCTTCGATCGATACCGTTAATAGCGTTCACTAAAATAAAGTTCTGCTATTCATAAACTACGCCTATTTATTTAAAATATATTGAATATTTGGCGTATAAGATAGCATGGTCATCACCCCATCAATAGAAGATTAATATTTATAAAATGTGCGATACGGCTGGCAGTTGTTGGTCATTTTTTAAGGTCCTTTTAGTAACTTCCTTTATGATTGTACCACGTGACTGTGTGTCAAACCTTGCATTTCTTTTGGTTATTTGATATACATTAATGTGTTCATCATATCCTTGGCATTGGTAAATCCTAGTGAAGAATAAATATATCAATATTTGATCTGTATCCAACATTAAGTAGTTATTGAATGATGATCGATGCATTTAAATCAAACACATCTTGGTATTGTTGTCAAATGCATTCCTGCAGAAGCCAGGGTTTTTTACCCATTCCTGAGATAACCTATTTAAGTCTTGATTGCCGAATAGTCCTTATAATCACTGACTCGATATTTGAGAGGGAAGGGAAATGTCCACTACTACTTTCATCAAAGTTTAACCTGGTAGGTGAGACTGAAGAAGAACATTTGTGATGCATATATAGCTAGCGATTTAGTTTAAAGTAACACATTCCGGCCGATAATATGTGCAGGGTGGCACCACCTTTCTGGCGCTACGCTTGTCAGTTGATATGGTGACAATATCGATGATTTAGGTCGTGCACTTGTCTGGCCCTGCATTTTCATCGTGATATGAGACATTTAATAATTAATAATTCATGAACTAAGCGAATCATCTTCTCAACGGTGCTCACTTGCTCTTTCACTCCATATTGCCCATTTTACGCAAATAAATACATACATAGATACATACTCATCACATATAAAGAATAAATAATACTAATCTATTGTGTATCGCAATAATGAAGTTTAAATCATTTAAAATTAAAGTACTGGCAACACTACAATCATAGGTCATACAAGTTTACAGATTGGATATTATAGATTTAAATTTGGATACAATTCATCTGGCTTCAGAATTTTAAACCCGCATGAAATGGAAGTTATGAATAACAACAAGTTCAGTGCGAATTTTAGCGGAAATTATGCCACATTTGCCATTAAATGCTAATGCAAGGTGTGGACAATTATCAGGCTTAATCTTTGATCCCCTCATTTGAGCGACCCTAATAAAATATTTCGACTTTTTAAAATATTCTTTAAATATGTCTTTTAAAATATCACAACGTCAACAAATTACATAATGTTAGGGCAGGCATGTATACTTGATTCCTGTTCCTTCATACATATCATATGAGCAAAAGCTGATATTCTAACGGTGATATGTGATTGCCACCACTCCCCCGACACCCCCCCTCCATTTAGAATAAACAGTGTTTCTGCCCCACAGGTAGGGTTTAGTTGCGGAGTTATGCACGTATTTCGATATTTACAGCGAGTTTGATTACTTGTATTTGACTAAATTGTCCGACCACCGTCTCCTAATCCCCCTCAACATGTTTGTGATTTTTAAATCGCTGAAAACTATTGAGATTTGTCACTTCTAGAGAAAAACTTTACCTACACGCAGTGCGTGGGCATTACTAGCTGATGGGCATTCTACCCCCAAAAATTAGACCAGAGGCCCTATAATAGTGAGCTAGATACCTGGATATGATGAGGCCAAATACTCACACCAAACAAGAGGAGCGCGCAAAAATATGCATCGCCTGAGGTGAGGTCTTATTGAGCACCCATGACTTCATGAATTGTTTCTATTCGACCAGTATTAATATTAATTGCACCCCCTATGATGTCATATGCACATCACAATTATGTTGTCTACAGATATCCGTCTCATAGGACTGTAGAACAACAAAGGACAGTTGCTAAGATAATAAAATTATGATTTGGAGAGATAAATCTAACTAAAACAATATTATAAACATGACGTAAACATAACATAACTGATCCATATCATGTTAGTACTGTTTATGTGATAGAAATGATAAAAAAAGGTCATTTACTTTCAGGTCAACTGGGGTCAAACTTTGGCTGTGGATATACAAATGACTTGGATACAAAATATTCAAATTGGGACGGTCAAATATCAATAAGTCATTCAAATCTGTCTTAAATCTATTTGAATGATTTTATTTATAAATATGGATGTCTTATATACTTATCCATTTTATTATTGTATTTGCTTGACATAACATATGTGCAGCATAAGCATATATGTTGCTATGTAGGTTACATTTGGGCGGCTACTCTAGCTTAGAGCCAATTAAGCTGATGGATCCTTCACATTCATCGTTTCTAGGCAAATAGTACCACCAATATCTCAGCACATATTTTGCAACATATACGATGACTCTACATAACAGGCTTTTGAGGCTATTACCATTGGATTCTGGTCAATTCGCTTGATTAGAAGCATGTAAAGTAAGTGTGTCAACTTGGCAACTGGCATTGTATCAACCGTTGATTTGACGAATTTAAATTGTCCGCTAGAAAATTACCTTTACATTAGTACATTTAAACTGTGGTAGAGCTAAATTAGTTATTGCGATGTGTGTCGTCCAATACAAGGCCACGAAATGGAGAGCGGTTACATGAGAGGTCATAGAGTTCTCTCTGCGACCTTGGTGCTACGGCTGCCCTGAGGGGAAGGTCAGAAGTCAAACAAGCATCCTTCTACGCAAGCGCTTCCGCCATCATTGGCACGGACCCAATTTAGTATTGCGTATGTGCCACCGACCGATCCCATACAATGGTCAACGTGAGAAAACTTATAATTATGTACTCTTCGTGGCTGGGGGGGGGAGGGGGGTGTTGACACTGGATTAGTACATTGGCCGAAGAGATGGACAATAAGAACCCAATGGAAATCAGGGATCCAGAGTCAACAGGTGTAACCGAGGTTGTTTGTGGATTCCAGGTAATAATGTCGGCATTTGTCGGAATATAGGTAAATGAAATGTAGAAGCCTACCGCCCCAAGTGGAAAAAGGGGCAGCATGACACAGCAAAACACCTGATGGCAAGAGGCAGGGTACATCTGGAATTGAATGCGTCTGGTATTTTACGCAGAACTGCAATATTTGGCCCCACCGTGTGAGCTCAGTGATGTTAATTTAGTAAATAACAAACTGTTTGATTATTTTAACAATGTATTGTTGCTCTTTGTTAACATAACTTCAAAGGGTACATTTGGCATCAACATTATTATGTTGGACTATATATTTCATCAGATTTAAATGGTTTTGTCAAAATTTGAGCTGTTAATATGAATAGGTGGTTGATTATTGGAAGAGTCGCAGGAACATGGTTGGTGAACACAACCCATCGAGAATACACAAAACTTATTGGGGTCACAATAAGTTGAAGTTGGGGTTATAACAAGTTGGTGAAAAGATGAACTGATTGCCGAAGTCCTACGTAGTGCAAAACTTCGAGTACGGCCACAGAGTGAACAGATCACCGAAATGTGAGTTCAAATGTCCAGACCAAAAGTGCAAGGTATAGTGAGACAGTGCCACAGTCGCCACCTCCGCCCCTTCCCGGGTTACCACAGTTTAGATATGACGTTAAAAATTATTCAGAAACATCAGAATTATGAGATTAAATGCAGTGCTTGATGGAAGTGTATGTTTTCTACAACCCAGGAACTCTTGTATTGGTCGCATACAATATTTGTAATTTGATAATGCACACCACATCGCGCATGCAATCACCTAACACGGTTATTTATTTCCACCACGTCGAGTTTGTCCATGTATCATACGCAAGTATAGAAATGCTGGTGCAATATTCAGCCAGCGTTATCCATCCATAAATCATTGTAAAATCGACTGAGGCTGAAGAAAAAGCCTCTCTGTCTTCAGCTAGACACGCAGTTTATTGCTATTGCCATGGTGCTTACAGTCAGCCTCTTATTACTGCCTGGGAGACATGAGCCCATTTCTATTGGGATAAGACCACTTAATTTATCGAGCTATATGCCATGCTCGCGAGTAAGGACGATTTTATATGCGTTCAAAGCAGTGATCTGCGAGGCTGATGCTGGGGAGATTACATTCCCATTTATTGCCGGTTGCTAGGCAACCCGAGGAAAAGAGCCGCCGACCAGTGGAGCGTGATGTTATCCTCTGAAGCAGGAGATAGCTCGTTTAAGGGACTGGATTACCAGGAGGCTCGCATGCATTATCATCAAGTTAACTGGATTTAGTCCATTCTGCATATTTTTCTCTTGCATCTTTATCTGATTATGTGTCAGTTGAACAGAGTTGCTCAAATTAAGTATTGATCTTGTTGTTTCAGCCTGGCACTTCATCAATATATCAATCTAAAAAAGTCTCGATCGAGACTGTAACTCAGATCCAGCTTCAAAGAATAGAGATATAAATTCTGGATCATTTACCTAAAAAGAGGGTTGCTTGTTAAAGCAGTCATGGTCCTGTGTACTAGCAGTTAATTTACATGAGACACATGGCTCTAACATGATGATTATTTTGTCCAAGCCCGAAGCAACAACAGCTCTTGCTTGAATACACATCTGTGAAAGCAATTCTGACGTTCGGCAGTAGGATTGGCCTTGGTTGGCATACGCTATATTTATGGATATTTCCCTCGAGCATTAGGTTCCTCTGCATGACATTTGCGTTTATGGCAGTAACTGAGAATAGAGACAATAGATATTACCGATTGTCACTGATAAATTCCTGCCCGGATTATTCCAGTACAAAAGCAGCTGTACCTGCCAAATAGATGGAACAGCTTCATTTCATTGCTGGCCAAATCTCCGCATGCGCAACCGGCACCAATCGAAAAAGTTGTGTCATACGTTTTTGTAGTTGCCTTGATGTCAGAGGCCACACGATTGGTCACTCACAGATTGGAATGACGTTCAGAAGCAAGGTGTGTGAGTGCAGGCATGACATTAACTGCCCTATGTATGATTTCAACAAATAAATTAAGCGAAAAATTCTCGAAATATTCCGGATGACGACAAATCTAAAGCAAGCGTCATCTGTCTTATCACATATATTAATTTATGAAACTTAAAAATCGCGCATCAAATATTCAGGTGTCGGAATCTCAAACAAATCATGATTTTACTATGTTCAAAATCCCTTTCACTTGAACCGAGACTTATTTCCCATATCATGTGTAGACTTATAGCAGTTTCATCGTTACTTTATGCTTATCGCTATCGCAGGTCGTGAGTATGATTGTGCTGGAGACACGTTTACATCAGTTATATGTGAATGTAACACATGTTAAATGATAAAGCTATTATTTTGCGTACATAGAGGAACGTGTGCGGGCTCAAAACGACTGTTTCACACATTGTAGGCACTCTTTCTCCAATAAAGTCCGCAATCAAAACCATGCGCAAATACTAAATATTAATTAATTATAACACATAAACTGCTTCACTGACATTAACATCTCTTTTATACAGTCATGTAGATGGAGAGGAGGATAGAGGATTGCTTAATATTATATTTATGAGTGAATACATCAAGGTGCCCATGGTCAACAATTTGTCATCAGTGATTCACGTGGGTCGGAAAACATTATATATATATATATATATATAACAGACAGATGGTTCCAATAGCCCTATTTATAAGTTCCGAAATATGTCGATATATCATAACTCATTAGTAATGTCCGCCCTTCCAAATTATTTAAGAATATAATCATTAGTATTGGTTAGTAAGATAGACTACATGCGCATTGAATTGCATGCATTTCAGCTTGGGAAAGTGACCTGTGATATAAACAAAATTGCGGACTAATATAGCATGTCGCAGAATACGTCTTGCATGAATATAGGTCATTTTGTATGAAGCATTTTTCAGACAATGGCTGCTCAAATGATACATGACGCCAAACTGGCTTATATCATTCTACCATAAACTAGGGAAAAAGCGCAGGGATTGCGCACTGCTGGGTTTTAACTAATATCAATAGGGAACTTTAAATACTTCCATTTCGTGATTGATACAACCATATTTTCAATTGTCTCTACCACTGCACTGCCAAACACTGGTCAAATTTACAAACAATTTTTCATGTCGCCATATTCTAATGAGACAAAGATTAGTTCATTCAAAAATTGTAGTAAAATAAGTGAATTAATTTCCATCATCAGATTGATGTCATGGAACAATTGTTACCATGGCAAGTGGGTCAAAAGGTACATCTTCACTTCCAATCAGGGTGGCGACTACTTGGTTACCAACAACAGTGTCTTTTCAAATTGTTAAAAAGTACATTTTCTATTCATAATTGAATATCCATAGATATATCAATCTAAAGAGTATGATTTTTCCCTATATTGATTACATTAAACTCTACTAGCTATGCTTTGAAACTTAATAAGTTAACCTGGATTATAAAATGAATTCTTCGATTTCGCGATATACAGACCTCAACTTGAGGAGTCTTAATCCCGTAATTGTTTCTTCTTATATATTTTTTATCTAACATTTGGATAGACATAGTTAATAATAGGTTGATCCCGTTTGATTAACATTTTGAAAGATGAATTTGTTGTTTGAAATAGGTCGTCATTATAGACACATGTCGGTAACCCCTTAAGCTGGAAAACGCAGCTGAAAACGATATAAATATTATATCATCCAATGTATAGATCTCGTCAGAAACAACCGATTGTTCAAGAGTGAATTGCCATGCTACATAAATTTTCACCCGAAATTAATTGGGCCAAATCAAGTTAGAAAATATAGTCGTAGACATAAATCAATACATATATCAGCCAAATCAAATTCTGCCGTTTCTGCGCTATGCAGAAACATATTCTACAAGGAGATGGAACATGGATGATATATTGATTAATGTTTCCCAAGACAAAACTTTTATGTCTTGTGGAGTACCTGTCATATATTTTATGTTCATGGACAAATACTTATTCATATGCTGATCAAATAACTAACACATGTTTACCAATTGATAAATAAAGTATTGGTTTCCATAACTTACAAGACATTGGCAATGGAAGGGTTGTGAGGGTATTTCGGTACCCAAAAGTTCCAGAACTACAAAGATCCATGATATATGAAGTAAGATTTTACAAATATGATATCCTGCTGCATGGTAACCCAAGCAGAAATGTATCATCGTAATTTTTGTAACTTGATGAACCACAGAATTTCTGATCAGTGATTTTTTTTGTAGGTTTACCCGTACATGTGTGTTATGTTTAAGGTGACCACATTTCACAATATACATAGTATAAAGGACATTCCCTTATGTTCCTCTAACTTATTCTACTTTCTATCAATTCGATTCCTTTTCCGAAGTTTATATTGGGACGATTGTTATGAGAAACTGTTAAGATATTGATACCATATGTATGTACATGAGATAATGAATAGTGACCATAGGAATAACATACATGTTCATAATATCGTTAAGCCGTGTAATCTTGTACGGTTAAATTATAAAGAGGTTTCATCTGTTTGAGAGGACGATAATTATTAAATGGCTGGAGACGGAATATCGTATCGGTAAACCTAGTAATAAACATGGCACCTTTAAACACAACGCAATCCGGATTCAAAGCACAAACAAATTAGCACGAAATCGGATTGAACACGGTTTTTGGGTAGACTTTGTTTGATTATATTAAAACTGTCCTTTCCATGAGTAAGCTGATTTTGATACCAACCCCGTTATATGTTGACACGAAACTGTATTGCTGTAATTATGATGATATTTGTATTGATTCTGATAGAATACTATATACCTCGATATACTTAATAACCATTTAAGCTGCAATGGCAACAGAAACAATTTTCAATTCAACCTAGATTGCTATGCTAAATAATATTTTGGCTACCTTTTGCCGCGTAAAAACAGGGTATTGTAGGTTCTGTTAATTATAGGTATTCTCAACTGCTGCATATCC
>JAXGGS010008900.1:46112-56987 GCA_035585475.1 Armandia brevis | reverse complement strand
TACCCCCGCTCGTTTCTAGGCAGGTGGGATGGGGGCAGTCATCACAAAGGCCGGTAAACTCACTCATATTATGTATACTAAAATATGTAGTTACCCCTCCCATGACCAGGGAGGAGAAGGAGAGAGGGGCCGTCATCATAATAGCAGCAGAGAAGCGAACGTACTCATATATATGTATATATTATATACACTAGTCCATGTCCAGGGAAGGGGAAGGAGGGGGTAGTTGTCACAAAGGAATATGTGCCTTTATTAAGAATGTTAAAACTTGATGCTGCAATGTACAGTTAATTACCCCCATTAATATCGAGGGAGGGAAGCTGCCATCACGTCAACTAATGGTGTCCCTAAATTATATATCATAAACAAAAACATCTACCATCTAGTTACTTTCACTCCTGTCTTATATATTAAAACAGTATGAAACAAACAGAAGCGAATGCTTATTGTCATCTGTTTAAAATGTATCACTTTGTTGTCATCTACCCGTACAGACTTTTAATTCACACTGTCATATATAATCAAAGTCTGGAGCGATGCAAGAGCAATATCATGTGGCGCGTGTGAGCGGATAAAAAGTGTAAAGACATGTAAAAAACAGAAGAAGGCGTGAAATATGGCAAACGTCTCTGTATTCTTTGACTCAAATCATGTTAGTCGTCAGCTATGAATTTACTAGCCCATTACTTAGTGTAAATGTCATTTCCAGAGCCCTATATTTCACCTAAATCTTTGATATCGATCAACATGTCCGACGTATGCGAGTCTGGCAAAATCAACAAAAGTGTAAGGTTTTCACATAATCTGGGAGAGACCGGCATAAAGACCTGAAGGCCAGTCAAGTCGTGATAACAAAATTACACTAGCCTTTATACTATATCTCTAAGTTAGCGTCTGGACACTATCACATTAAATATGAAATAACTCGCGGGGTTGCAACAGTTACGCTGTATTTGATTAGAGAAATGGCTGGCGCGCTTGATAAATGACCCCTCGTATTACAGCAATCTGTTTTATATGCTGCTTTAATACAAAAATGGCGAGGACTAAAAGGAAAAGTCACTTTTTATTATCCGCAAAGATGACAAGTCAAGGAAAGTAAGGAGATAAAAGAGCGAGAGCGTCAGCTTAAAGTTACATGCTGCTTATCCTATGATACATACAACACTTAACCAACCCTCGGCCGTATGAAACGGTGGCATAAATTATGGCATATATCATATTGCAACTGCGCAAATAATGCTGCTATAAATAATTCATCGATATGTAAAATTGTGTGATTTACAAGGAACTGAGGGAGGTTTTTGAGGACTGTGGGCGATTTATACTGGGCACAAGTACCACATTTGTATCATATTCATATAGCGTTCATGCGATGAATACATAATGTTAGCTTTATTACATTAAGTCCATTTCCCATTCACTTGCGTAATAGGTTAAGTAAATATTAATATAGTATCGAATATGATGTTGAATAATTCAATAGGTATGTGCTAATACCCGTTAATCGAATGACTGTCCGTGTTAATTATGATAATTATTAACATAAATATGGATTTATGACCCGATTGTGCGAATCAAAGGTCCCGCGGTGACATTGACACTCAAACGTTCCTTTGATGAACACATTCTGTATCAGTTTTAGTGTAAACAATTTGTACTTCATACAGTTAGCTTAATGACAAGTGAAACCATCCCATGTCGGTCGTAAATAGGTTAAAATTTCATCTTGAGAATAGGACAAATCAGGTGTGGTTTGCCTTACTGATATCGATAATTACACAGCTACAGCTTGAGATTTACTGTATTGTTCGATAACGAGGGTGACTGTCTATCGAGAAAAGAACGCGGTGAATAGACTATTTACTATGATAATCTGATTGGAATGACCTTAAAGTTTTCATTGATCCATCCGTATGATTACGCCGGGAGTTTGATTAGTCTAGTCAGCCCGAGCCATTGTCTCCGCGCATCTTACGCCAACTCTTTGTCTCTAAGTCGTCCCCTCAGCCAACAAAAGGCCCTCGTTAACGAGGAATTATAGGTTTGTCTTTTTCACCTGTATTAATTGAATGTGTTTTATGTCAAGTTATTAACGGGTTATTATACCGTTAATGAGCGGGTTCATAAAACACACATCCTACTTACCGGGATTATATTTGCTCTTTTAACACCCCTTTGTCATAAGACGCAAAATACCATTTGGCAGGTTGAATTATTTCTATACGCCGCTGAATTGTTTTAATGCCTAGGTGATCAAAATGGGGAAATCTACGATGTATTGACATTCCTATTCGGAGGAACTGAATTGGGTTTGCCTCGAACTGTGTTATGCCATTTTTCATATCGCTTGAATAATGCAATAGTTCGGTCAGTTGTTGCCAAACACTCATTCTTCTTGCCACGCACTTTTATTTGAAGTTATCCAGAATCGAGCCGCATTCCGCAGCGAACTCGGCGTAAATCATTCTGCTGATCTTCAATTAGATAAAAAAAACTCCGCTCATGATTGCCAATCAGAGGCTCACAAAAAGAAACTATTTCCCGAGTCAGAATGCTATTTAAGCTTGATAAAAGACGACAGCTCTCCCCTTTTTATCGTTATTCTCCATATTATACCGGCATAAGGGGACGGGAAGCGAATCAAGTCACGCTATATCATAATTATAACTCGACTGAAACATTGCCGGCTGCCAGCTTCCCTTCCCGACAGATTCGCCGCAGTTTTTATTATTTCACCGTCACAGTTTTATACCGTGAACTCAACTCGGCGTCTGTGTTTCTCGGAGGTCAACTAATTACCTGAATTAACCCGGTGACAATTACCAGAAAACAATTAACACCTGAGATGTCGGAGGGTGCGCGGGAGCATAAGTTTAATACTCGGGAGTAGTAAAAGTCAAGCATACTACTTCAATCGTCATCTCCACTGTTAACCAGGAAACGATCGATATCGATCCGCCCATTAAGTATTGATTAAGGAAATCTGAGTGACTTGACTTAGCACTGGCGGAGGTTATTATACTTGTATGCGGTGATTAAGATATGCTTCCTGGATTGCGAGATTGAGATGTTGTAGGCGGTTGACGCGCGGGCACTTGTCTCCTGTCAGCTGTGTTATAGGGATGTATGTGCGGCCGCGCCCATGTAGCCGCCTGTAGCCGCCTGCTGCCGTGTAGAAGCCGTGATCCTTGTCATGTAGGAAGCCGTGCCTCAGCAGGCGCACAAGCACCACGTCCGGGTTACAGGCTCACACATTAGTCCGGGGGAAGAGGCTCCTTCCCGTTCCCTTCCTGGTCCCGCCCCGGGACACTGACCCTACCCCGGGACTCAGACCCAAACCCCCGGCCGGTACCCCTCAGTGTTCCCCCTGAAATCTTCCCACAGGTCCCCCCTCTCCTCTCGCTCTCACATTTTCCCTCGGGCCTCGACATACATCAAAGCCGAGGGAATTTATGCCGAATCAGAGACAGAAGTCTTTATTGGCCATTCATTTTTGTAATGTCGCCATAAAGCACGGCACGGTTGTAAAAAAACGACAGTCGGAGGAATCAATTGGCCAGCCTAAATATTGCAGATGAATAATTCCACAAACGTGGAGCCACAAGCTTTTCACACCCTGAACGTGGCCGGGCGAGTCCAGTTAACTTGTAGTTTGCCAAGCTTTGTCACTGCCGGCTAAACACAATTAATATTTAGAATTGGGTATCATTTCACTAGGCTTTACCTTTATGCGCAAATAACTATTGCGTAACCCGCATAAGACTAAGGAATAACATAAGTCTTATGACCACATATCTTTGTGTGAGTGTCAACATTATTATATTTTCCAATTCACACAAGCTAAATTACTAAGAACTTAAAGCAAACTTCATATCTATTTGCCGTGACTGGCCATTTGGAAATATGTGTTTTCTCAACAATATATATTTGCACATGCCAATGCAATCAGCACCGGCTTTTGATTGTCGGTGCGCAAACTTTATGAGGGTCGCTATGTTTCTGGCAAACTTTCGCCCACAATAACACCCCTTCACACCGCATCACACATGCGAGACGCTACATCATTTGCGTTTTTAAATATGTAACTTAATATCGCATATTGTGTGCCCAAGCTATGCTTGATATTCAGTCCCCGCCGCACAAATCAAAATCTAAATGAATAAAGTGTAACCAAATCTGTGCAAAATAGGTTAGACTAGCCACGTAGGTGCATATCAATGAGCAGTCTCCTTGTCGGAACACGACTTTTTGCTATTATATCTGATTAAATCAACATCAAATTAAACAGCGTTTTGTCAGGGATATTATATTCCCTGAAAATTGAACACCGGAATAATCAGCCGGAGCCGTGACCCATAAGTTGAGACAATATTTGCACACAGAGAGCGCATTGGGCGCATATTATAAATACTAAAATAAGGGGGAGACTTGTGTTTGTTAGGGGGAAGTTTTCTGTAAGCGCCGGCGACCCGGATCTCGCTCTATATGAATATCTTTGATATGTCTTTTGAGATATGAGTGACGAGGAGAAGTGCGCACAACAATGGCGGAGAATTCAGCGAGAGAACAAGCCACTGGAATCACAACATCTCCATTCACCATTCAATCATAACTTATGAAGGCTGTTTTATATGCAATTGTGTGGCTTTAATTGTGATTCACTCCGTACAAAGTCGGCATTATACCGTCTGCCATCCATGGGGATTAATTCTGGTCTAATTTTATAAAACTTAACCCCTCGATCCAGTGATCCGTCCCTTATGTCACCACAAGAACACAAACACCCAGGCGACCCTTATCATTTTATGAAAAGTGATGCCGATTCTAAGAAACTTTTATCGTCAGTTTTGCCCGCTTTTTTCATTGATTAATCACCGGCTACGCGACACCGAGATTAACTTTAATCATATGTTACGATACATTTGTCGTTACGTTTGTCGGCATTTGTTACTCAGTCCGGCCGAGAGTTTTGAAATGTATCTTTCAAAGGCGATTAAAAGCAGATAAAATGGCCAGATTGTTGAGCTACTGCCGCATAAATCCGTGAAATTACGAGTCTTTGACGTCCGACATCAACACAGCAACAAATAACTCCGACAATCAGATAATATATCGTAAACTGCACATTTACAGTAGTTTTATAGTCAGCAAGAGGCAGATAACTATAATCTGACTATAATGCAACTATAACGTAACGATAATCGTCCCTTGTGACACGAGTGAAAGTAAAGCTTTATATTTCTACAGAGGACACTCTCTGCTTTGCTGATGCTCAGTGGATTCACGTGGTTAGGTCCAGAGGTTGAGTTCTTTATTCGAGCACCTGTGTCGAGTGGAGGTTACTCAGACCTTGGCGCGAGTATCGATTGTTGAGCCCCAGAGGTGAATTCAGTAGCGAGTACTAGTACGCGTGATACCTTCGAGTACAGTACCCCCGCCAGTCTCTGATGACCTCCCCTGCTCTGACCTTCAGTCTGACCCCGCGTCTGACCCCTGTGATTACCAGGGGCGCCCGTGGCGTGGTAATTAAACCGCGGGTTTATGGCCCCAAAGCTCCTGACCCCTGGTGGGGAGGACACAAACAGGAGGTGTTACGTAGTTCGCGGAGGCCGGGTAGCTATAGCAACGCCTGGATAAGTCGGCGTCTATTAAGCGATGATCGCGCCACAGATCTCATGCACGTTATCGGGAGCATCGTCTGGGATCAGGGGGAGGGGCGGCGAACAGGTTACCCCAGAGGGAGGCCCGGCGGGGTACTGCCTCACCTCCCAGGGGAGAAGCAGCTCAGTGGATGGAGAGATGTGGAGGGAGGTGGTACCCAGATATACCCACGTATTCCCATTGCTCAGCATCACTCCTCCGCATCAGTGTGATTGGTCGGGGCTTATGATATGAATATGATTATGATTCATAAGCGAGACATGTGTGCTGTAGCTACACATATCCAGCTTATAGAGAGAAAACTGGGTTCATTGCGATATGAATGATCGCCGCAATGAAATATAATAATCGGATTTGATCGCAGTGAATGATATTAACGTAATATTTAATTGATATGAGTTGGTTACTGGCAGCTGTTTGTGGAGCACGAGGGAATTACTCCAGGTGGAGCAGGGCACCGCTCCAGGGCACACTTAAATATTTCCCCAAATATTTGAAACTTGTAACAGTAGATCTTGTGTTTATCAAACTAATGCGGCGGCGATAAGAAACGATATGAATTTATGCGTGTTTGATATCACGCGTGATTCGCAGTGACAAGTTTTCACGGTGCTCCCCGGGGGAGTAGAAATCTGCGCGGCTCTCCCAGCCTCCTCCCCCGCTGAGCTGCTGTCGTCCTCCCGTGAGTGTTCCCTGTCTCCCCGGGTCCAGGAGGATGACATGTCCAGTCTGATGATGTGACCCTGGCGGAGGGACGGGGTCACGGATGAAACTGTCCCCTCATGATGATGGGCTGAAAACAGACAGCAGTCGATAAGAGCATCTTCATTTCTTGTCCTTTTGGCCCCTGGGCATGACCCCATATTGTTTAATATCCAATTTAAATCGAACATGAATCAGACAATGGATTCCCTAACGGATGACATTTTATCCTTCTGACTTTAATGGCGCGAGATGGCGGGAAAACATAAACTGTCGTCCGGCTTTTATCATCTTTGTCGCGCACTTTTGTTAAAATTCAATTGAAATCAAACGCTATCATCTCTCTGTCCGGTCTTATTATACATCATATAATATAAGTTCTATTGTTGCCGAGTGGGGTAGGGGTTAGAGTTGAATACGTCGTGACGTAACCATGACGTTTGGTTACATCCCAAGGGGCTCGGGCATTTGTAAGTTACGTCAGCGTAGGTGTGGGTGTCTCAGGTGCCCAGACTGTTATAATTGGGGGCAATTTCAGCCCCCGGAGGGAGTTGACTTTGCATGTAACCCCGCTGCCGATTGACATCAATAGTCCGTGCCTCTCCCCCACCAATCTACGTGTCGGGAAAACAGAAATTAAAACTTGATGAATGCAAATGAGGGAAACCTGCATGATGATGAGAGGGTTGGTTTATTATATCGGGTCGGTGGAGCGGGGAGGAGAAGGGGAAGGGGTAGGCATGGAACTGATTTATGACTTTGCACACATTTACCCCTGGAAAACCCTGGGGCATCCTCGGCTCCATCCAGCCCCCACCTTCCCCAGCCCTCATTCTCCCTAAGCTGGTCCAGAGTTATTAAAGCACCCATGCCCTCCATCATCAGCCGTGCCATTGCCAAATCAGCCATCCATCGGAATGTCAACCACGCAGTATCGACATCATATACGCAAACACTGAATATTCATTTACGCAAATTTTATTCGGCTTTTACAGCCCCGCCGTGTGTTCCGCCGTGATGTATCAAGTATGAATTACGCGGCAACAATTTTTCGCGCTTGACTGGCAAGAGTCACAAACAAAATGATACGTTTGAATAAAAAAGATAACAGATTCTATTTGGCGAGGTATCGTATTGCGCGGGTGGCTGACAATACATCTGCTGTGCCGGTGACACGTCGATGATGAGCTCCCGCGACACAGGGTGACAACATCTACCTGACAATCCCATGTCATATCTACCTGTGTCTGCCCGTGATTAAAGCCCCCTTTACCACAACCCGCGGGAACGTGATTCAATTAATGCCCGGTAAAATTATATTTCCACATATTCTCCCGTGTTATGCCATCGTGTTGACACTGGCTAATAGAATCGCCTGTGTACTTAGGAGTCGCACAATCCGAACCGAATATGAATTCGTTGAAAGCGATCGGCTCGCGGGTTAAATGCGAGAGCCGTGGTTCGCTTATTTACACGATATTAATCCGTTAGCTCTATAGGCGTTTAGTAAGACGCTAGATGGACAAACACCCTTGTTTTACTTTCTACGTGCCACAAAGGGCAAATAGACGCCGGACCGTGCAAGCAGAAAACTATACACTATATATACGCCAAGCACTCCGAGCTTTTCTAAGTCATTCATTTAATCCATCCCCTCCACAAGCGCACACAAGTGCTTCTACAAATAAAATATTACAATAAGATCGCCATTGTCCACCGCTTGTCCACGCGGGTGTCGCGTTACTATGGGAAGCTTTCTCCCCGAGTCGTAGTTTGACTGAAGTTGTATTTCACCATCCCCGGGCCCGGGCGGTGGTGTGCCTTTAGATTAATCACATGCCGACACAGCATCTATTAAAGTGAGCAAATAGTCGGCGATTGTCACGGGTCAGATTTCGTGCGTAAGAATTTTAGCGTTGTTACGTAATGCACGCTGCGTTGTGACGGTGGTGGCCCTCGGGTTTTTCCCCCCGGTGGCTTTTGGTTGGTCCCCCGCATCCCCCCTTTCCCTGCAGCCCGGCGGCCCGGACCACGGGAGAGGTGCGCAGCCCGGGCACCAGCGCCACTCGGCGGCCACACCACACACACACACAAACACAAAGCACACACCGGTGGTTGGGTACCTCTCCGCCACACTTTCGCTCGCTCGCTCGGGCACAGGCCACCACCGCACAATCGCGATATGTTCATAACCACACACTGGTCGCGCATTTACTCATCATAATTTGCTCTCGGAGCGGGATTTGTCGTAGCTCGCCGGCCCGCCGCACTCGGCAGCGCCCTGTCTGCGAGATAATACACATCAAAACCAATCAAAACAGTCGCCGCAATTTGATTATGATAATCGCGGGGCATTATTGATAATCATAATTGTGACATGCGCAGTGGCGGCGCCCGCGTATATTACCCATATCCACAACTTGGCGAGAAAGTTTGATCGAGAGAGGAGGCGCGGACACACACACGGCTCTCTGCTACTCCGTCAGGCAGACAGAGAGCGAGGATGTCACGCCGAAAACAACAGAAACCACGGCATTTGGACACGGAAGAGGAGCTAAATGGCGTCCTAGAGAACGGTAAGTGTGACATTTATCGTGTAGCGGGGTGTTTTTTTGCCCGCACACTGACGGAGGATGTGTTGAGGATATCTCTGCTCGCCGTCAGATGGATTGCGGTGTTACCGAGGATTGTGCAGTGTGTGCGTGCATCGGAATGCCGGCTTTTCGCCCTGGTTCGCTTTATCTCAGTGTTTCGAGGGAGGTAACACGCGGACTAGGCGAGCCCAGGGCTCTTTTCTCGGACTATACCAGGACACTTGTGTGTTTTTGTGAGGGGACGAGAGGTCCCTTTCACCGGGGCCCGGGAGTAAAGGCCCCCGGTTCTCCCGGCTGCCGGTGAACACGCCGGGCTCCCGGTCTTACCTCCCCGGCAGTGAGGGGCACCTCCCGGGCTTCCCTTCCCCCGTTACCACAGGACATTGTGACAACGGTGGAGTTAGTTAATTCCCTCCCCACACATAGTATCATCATATTCTTTCTATAAGCCAGGGTTTATCAAACCAGATCATCCACTTTTATACTAGATTTTGGATTAATTCGGCCCGATATCAGTGAATCACCGCTCTAAATCCCGACCTTTCCGCGGGAGTTAAAACTAAATCAGAAAAATCACAGTTCCTGAAACTTGACATCTCGCGTACACACTTTCTTATTGTTGTCTAGGAGCAAATCTCACAGTTTATTGTCAATTAACCGATTCATACTTGATATCGGCGATGAGTTAGTATGGCGTGAAAGCTTGTACACACCCGAGTGTATATGAATTATGTCGTCAGAAAGACGAGTTACTCCTGTCACGGTGTCACAAAATAACTCATCCGCTGTGATTTTTCTTCCGTTGTAAGAAATGTTAGTTATTCGGACTTCACATGTTCATTGTTTGACCGCTCCTACAACAGTTGTACAACCCTGCTCTGTTTTTATGTAACCATGCGTGAGTATACGTTTTAAATACATAATTCCATCCCCACCCGCCCCTGTTTAACACTTTCCCGTCTCGTAGACCATCGTTCTCTGATTATTCAGCTGTCGTGAGATTATAAATTTACGTCATATGTTTCTGCATTTCGCATCCGCCGCTATTATTTGTACATTTGTAAATCCTCCCCCCTCCTGTCGGCCTGTATGAAAGTGACTAAGATACATAACTGATGTTGGGGGAAGACGATGAGAACGGAAAGAAAGCACGGTGCTATTTCAATAATTGTGATATGTAAAAACAAGCCGATGTTTTGAGAACTCGCACCGACCCGGTTATAAGTTTGCTTATGCCTGTATGATATCACGCCCGCTTGTATACACTTGTGTAATTATGACATTTTTCGGCGAGCCGTTTGATTTTTGGTGGGGCGTCCCGCTGGGATTGTGGAAGGAAAGCCCCGAGGATGCAGTTTTACCCCGGCTAGGGCATGGCTTTGATTTCACCCTCGCTTGTTTTACCCAGATGGTACAAATTTAACCGCTTTGGTCATGCCCAATTTGAGAAAGGTCAGTCGGGGAACGCTTTCAAATGCATAAATCTGATCTGGTTTGTGGCGGTGTGAGCTGATGGTGGCCGGTGATTTGAGTGACCAGGGCGCGTATATGAGATGTATATTTTGTGGTGGTTTTGTTCGCCGGGTAATCTGAGCTCGGCTTGAGCTCTGTGTGCCCGCGTGAGATGTCCGACCTGATTAACTTTATCACAACCCGGCTAATCAGGCGAGGTGATTATCACCAAATGTTTCACTGTAACCGCTGCCGCTCCCGTGTGCGTCTGTATGTGTGTGGCTGCACACGTACAACATCGGTGTGTGCGACACCCGAGAAAAACACGGCGCTAAAAAATACACACACACACGGCGGGTTAAAAACACGGGCCTCCTGGGGGTTGGTTAGCCCGGACCGGCTTACAGTCGCCGGGACACCCGGGCATGGATACTTCTCCCTGCCTCCCCCTCTCTCCTCCCCC
>JAXGGS010008900.1:16271-46012 GCA_035585475.1 Armandia brevis | reverse complement strand
TATATTAGTGACCAGCTACGATTCACCTCTTATCTGATGACGTTACGATTTGAATACAGGCGTATAATTAAACTCGGCGGTGTTGTTCGGTTAGTTGTATACGCCGACCCTCTAAGCGTCCATGCTATCAGTCTACAGGGATTACCATACCCAACCATTGTCTCTCCCGATACAAAGTTGAACAAATGTGTCTAACTTTGAATTCACCTCGCCACAATGAAACTATTGTTTTCTTCAGGCAGGGTCACTGATCTGTGTCCGCGTATTGTGCCCACTGTGTCCGGTATTTCCATTTCATTTCGCAATTATAACTATATTTGTACATCTGTGAATATGTAATTTCGGATGAAAGGGAAATGGTTGGCTATTACGCGATGACGCCTCCATAACAGCTCAGCATTGGGCACTGCTTAGCTATTGAACATTATCACACACACACACTGGGCTCTCCCCCCATACATCGCAATCAAGAAAGCATCCCACTTGAAATGGTCGGAATATTTGTCCAGAGCCGCCTTTATATAAATCATAAGGTAGCCGCCTATAATTACCGGTACACACACAGCGAGTCGGGTAATAAAATCACGTTTTATGGTGAAACTAAGGTAAACTTAACTTTATTGAGTGTAGCAGGTTGACGCTATCATAATTTAACTTGTAGATGACACATTTTATTTGTGCCGAGCGCGCCCGAGCCCGTCGAACCTTACGGGGCGCGGGCATGCTGGCAGTTTTTTACTCTCGGTGATGGTTGTCCGAGCTTCCTTCTCTAAGCGCGGGTAATCATCAGGTGATGGCCTTGTGATGGGTGGCGCGGTGACAATACTCAGGTGCGCATGGTTAATCGGTGTAAGTCCCCCCCCCCCACCGCGCGCAAACCGTGTCGTCTGCTGCTCGCCTTTTCTCATCACCATGGTGATCAAGTCGCGAGCATCGCCATGGAAACGCTTCTAGGATGCCGCATCCCCAGCCTCCCCTGAGGTCGAGTTTTTTTGCACCGTCTCGAGGAGGTGTTTTTCGCTCGGTTGTATCTCCATCGTGCACAACCCGGCATCGCTTCGTGACTCGACAAGATGTCGTCTATTATTAACACATATTTTGTGGTATTTGTGACTAATATCCGACAGGTTGAAGGTGAGCGTGTCACCGATGACGAGTGACCCCGGCGTTTATGAATAATATATAGAAGTTATACATCATAAGCACTATGGTGAGGTGTTAAGTTACACCGTGCCGCTGGTTAGGGATCGCTGACCGGGGGGTGAGAGGGCCGCGGAGAGGGCAGGGCCGGGGGAATCACAGCCACCGCTCTATTATATAGTTCGCCGTATAGTATGTGAAGGTATTTCGGGGTATTAGCGAATGCCTAACAGTTTACAAAGATGTCGACTGGTCAGAGAGCGAAGCGGAGGCCACCGCGTCCCCGGGAAAGCAAAGCTGCAGGCGAGCGCGGCGCCTCCCTACACCTCCCGCCGCCCGGGTCTGTACCACAAACAGTCGCCTGTTAAACTCTCACTCCTTACCCGACTTTTAACGGGTCGAATCTCTCACTTCCAGCAATTAATTAGGGGTTTAATTGCCCGCTGTAAGTCGGCCATGAAAGCTCGCCGGGCCGGGGAGCCTCGCAAACTGAGCTCGGGGTGGAGAGAGGGAGAGAATGGTGGACCGTGCGTTGTGTGCTGCCACCTGACAGCCTCTCGGCGAAGCACTAAGACGCCATGGCTTCTGTAAGCAACGCTCAGAGCTCCCAAGCCGGACACAGGGACTTAGGTCACTGGTTAGCCGTGGCTCCCGGGCCCAGACAACCAACATGTGGTTCTAATTAAAACATTACCACGTTTGTTGCTAATATGTTAATCAAAGTCAGTTTAGTGTAAACACGTCCCTCGGTTTGCCGAGCTGTAACTTAATCTGCCGACTTTCTCTTGTCCACCTCCGACTTACTTCTACTTTTACGCGTGGTCTCTTTGATGTGGTTCGGCCATGTTTTCACAAGTATAACTTGTTTAAATCCCATTAAATCTCCCTGCCCATCCCAATTAAGTTTTAATTTATGAGAGAAGCCGGTGTGTGAAAGTGGCATGATTCAGATGATTGTTTCTCGACAAGGCGAGTGATTAAAACGATCGCGGGACTTTATCACCATGTTGAATTTTATATTCTGACGTGGCGGCTTCGTACTTTGCTCAGACCGACACGGAGTTTGTAATAATTCTGATTTGTTCTCCCTCTGTTTTTTCTCACCGCCGCCGAATTATAAACTGGGTTTTATCTCGCCCGACTTTATCTCTAATGCCTTTCTCTGTTCCCGCGCTTGTGCTGTGTCATATTTATGTA
Source organism: Armandia brevis (assembly GCA_035585475.1). Taxonomy (NCBI): domain Eukaryota; kingdom Metazoa; phylum Annelida; class Polychaeta; family Opheliidae; genus Armandia; species Armandia brevis. The sequence continues at coordinate 43,675 of JAXGGS010008900.1, read as the reverse complement.
TCCAGCCACTTACACAACGATATGTTTGCCATATTTTCCGCAAATCTGCCTCGTAAATCACCGTATTTATCCTCGCTTTTTATCTCCTCCGCCGCCTTGTAAATCTTACCACGGGGTTTGTGATCTTTAATGATGCTTTTAATGTGACGTAGATCAAATGTTTCTCGTCAGCCCCCCTCGGTGTTTGGTGCGGTGGGGGAGTGGAGCGGCGTATCCCCGGGTTTATACCGGTGATGGATGCACGGGGAGCACGCTCCGGTTAGGAGGCTGACATACCGGTCTGTCAGGGTATGTCAGCAAATGTCAGGGTTGTCATATCTGTTGTGCTTGAGGTCTGCGGGATGAGTAGGGAGAAGTTATGTGATATTCCATAACAAACAGGTGTCCTGTCAGGAGGAATTCTGCCCGGTACTCGCTCATGTGCCGCACACAGACATACATCTGCTAGACACTCACAGACCAGGCATCTACATTATGAAAATATTAGTATTTCACAGAGCGGCTGGAATAGCAATACAAGAAGTTATGCTGGAGGGGTGCGTGGGGAACTTATCACGATTACTGGATGGGGGTACCATGTGTGGGTCCGCAGTTGATGAGGATAGCACAGGGAGAGAGGGTAGGGGTGGCCAGACCAAAGGGAGAGGGCGGATCAGAGCTCAGGAGCTTCCCAGCATGCACCGCGTGTGCCCCAGCACCCTGACACGTGCCACATACGTCATAACTCAGCTTTCCAACAGCTCCCCCTGTTGTCGAAGTTGTTGCAGTATTATCATAATGAACAACCGTCCATACATTTACATCTGTTGTCAAGGCTATTATGACCATTGCCCTTGGTAACATTATCTGTGATCTGACCTCTGACCCTGACCCCCTCCCACCCTCTTGTCCGCAGGAATAAATGAATATTTACCGATGCTCATGTTGGTCACGACTTGGTCAATAACCGTTCACGTGACCCCTGCACTGGACAGAACAACACGAGTATCAGTTACCATCTCTTCCAATATCAAATACGCTTTCTGATTTGCTTGTGGCACGGCTACTCAAAGTCCAGTTTGCTCTAACTACTAAGAAATGAAACTGATCGTTGGAAGCTGCCACTTACAAGTCGCTGTAAAAGTGTTGACACGATCAAAATGTTTCACACTCGGATGTAAAGAACAGATTTGCTTTAATAACACACACATTTCCATCCCTTCATCCACTCAGCCGCAGTTTTACTTAATATAGTCTGGAGTGAAAGCTACTCAAGTTGTTGTCTACTCATAACAATCTTAAACCGGGCCTCTACGATACACAGGAGAGGGATTAACAAATCCAGCTTTATAACGCACTAATCCCTGACACTCTAGCAGACAAATCCACTCAGCGCTTGCTTATTGATGCTCGGCGCAGTCATGTAATCTGTGCTCTGAACACTTGTTAGATTATGACACGCACTCGGGTGGATTATTACATGTGTTATAGTTAATCCATGGGATCAGAGCACGTCGATCTCCCCCCCCTCAGATTCCCCCTCCCCTCTTCTTCTTGTCCGCGGCAGACTACAGAGAAACTCCTATGTTAGCTCAGGCACTGCTGAAGAAAGCAAAGCTCTTCATTGCATAGAGATGGCACCCAGAAAACTACTTCATCATGTCGGCGAGAGCTCTCTATCTTCGATATCGCATCCACCAAGGCCTTTTTGACTTTCTCTTGTTGGCCTTCGCTCAGAAATAGACAGACAGACCGAGCCATAATCAGCTTTTTCTCATTTGATATTTCCACGCTGAGCGATGGGTATGGAAAGCTAATGTCCGTCAGAGGCCGGGCTCGGGCCCTCCGAGACTCCTCGGGGGGTCGTGTTGCCCGGCCGAGATTATCAGCTCGGGGCCCGCCACGCAAAATACGCCCCGATCTATGATGAATAAATTCATCACTTCAAAAACGATAAAAATTTCTAATTCATGAATGCGGCCACACGTGGGAGACGGGGCGAGGATAAGGCTCGGTGCCGGACAATCTATGAAATACATATTGCCCCAATTGCCCCCGCGGGACGCACCTCAAAAGGAATACTGATCCGAGGGTAAACTTTGATTTGTACATCACTACATGTGGTGTGGTGCTGCGGGCGGGGAGGCTGCAGGCCAGGGCTGCTGCGGCTGCGGCGGCCGGTCTCTCTGATAGACAAGCCGCTGAAGGCCGGGGCTAGATGTCTGATCTCGGGGCGGAGGACTTCAGCCTTCTAAACGCTGATAGCCACCTGACTTGTCCTCACACGCTGAAGGCTGCGATCTTTGGTCTTCGATGTGAAGGTATCGCGGCCTTCATGCCTTCAGATCTGCAGCCGGCTCCTGCTTGTTGCCTCATGACCTCAAAACCAGAACCGGAGCCATTGTTTCCCGCCAGCTTTCACTGCTTTAAACCGGCATTGAAGTCTTCATATCTACCTCCCACCATCCTCAGTCTCATCTCTCATGTAGAAATGCGTGTAGTTTTGCTTCGTCCCCCCTCTCATGGAGAAATGCGTGTATTTTTGCTTGTTTTTAGCTTGTATTTGCAGTGTTTTGGCGGACAGGTCTGGCCTTGCCTCCACCACCTCCTCAGCTCCGCTCAGCCCTCTCCTACATGTCCTGCATGCGCCGCCACAATATCGCCGCGGATGATAAACTCAGATATTGACAATTAAACATGATTGATGAATATTTAATCCCGCCTCATCTATTGATACCCGCCACCGGGCCGGAGGGCGGGGAAGGGGCGAGTTGCTCCCCGTCATAAATAATCGGTGAAGGATTACCGGTGCGGGCTGTCGATTGTGTGATCTATCGGGATTATGAGGCATTCATGTCTCACGTGTTGGCGGAAAGCGGGTGATGTTAGTGAGGTAAGGGATATGTGTAAAATGCCGCTAACATGATGTAAATGTGCCGAGAAATGACAGTTAGTTCATCTTGCCGCTTGCCAGCCTGGCTGCGGATGATCGATGGGCGGCAGGCATTTGTAGAATTGAGAGGCTGGCCATGCATCGGGCGCTCGGATAAAGGGAAGCATTGGATCATTGTGATCGCGCACAGGAAAGGTGGTGGGAGATGGGCAAAGGATTGCTCGCTTAATCGCTGCTTGATGGGGCCGAGGTCGCAACGTTAAATAAATGGCCCCCGTCAGGGTGTACATGGCAAAGCCGGTATTTTTCATATTAACTCTTACAGCCGGTGTACAGAGGTTATGCCCGTCATCAATTGGCCGGGGGATTTAGGGGTCGTGTCAATAGCTCGAGTGGTTGTTTTATGGCCCATTGCGTCTCAGACGACCTCTAATTAAGCGTGTATGACCCTGTGAAATGCCGCGCTTAGATCACCATTGTCTAAGCGAACCCCGAACACCGTTTTATGGATGCTCAAGTGCTTATTAAAGATTAGGAGCTGTAGATTAAATAGACATTTGTCCTTTAGTTAACTGCTGTCAGTTTCAATTCCCTGGCACTACCCATGATGGCTAACTTCTGCCATATAAATATAATATATCTTGGCCTAGTACAGAGAGATGACAATAGTTGCCACTTTAAGAGGCAGCATATTACCTCGTCTTTGACCGTCTATTGCATTCCACTCATATCTGCGTCCATGCCAACGGTGCGAGGTTGCCATGCCTACGGTGGATGGTTATGGGGGGATGAGGGATATCTTTATTTCAGCTCACGAGTGGTCGCCGAGATTCTGGTAACCATTACAGTGTGTGTAATCCCGGCTCGCCGTCACATTCAGTTTACATAGGGCTCAATCATAACTGATAGCCTGATTAGTTTGGTCTACAGCTGGGAAGGCAGACAGTCGAGCCACCACCTCACACTGTCTGCTGCTCAACTGCCGGGGAGGCTTGCTCAACTCAGACTCAGCTCAAATCTTACTCAAGTTTGACATAGCGCCTCATAAGCGTGTAAGAAATCATTCTTCACTGTCATTTATAGTGGCGTACGCCCATGACTTCATATTTGAAATAGTTTCTATTTCCCTGTGTCCTTTATCATACCTGAGTCAGATTGAATTATTCCAACAGATGACGTAACAAATAACACGTCCAATCATGTTAGTGTTTCATGTATCACCTGTTGTAAGTTTTACAGTTTTTGTGCGAAGTTAAGTTAAGTCCCATCTAGACCTACAAGTAGATCGCCTGGAAATGTTACTTTTCCTGCTTCTAGACAGTGGCTAGTGCGTGATAAATACTAATGTAACCAGATGGAATGTTGCTGCTGAAATTGTGAACCCCCCTACACAGTAACCACCCCGTACGCTATGTGCCGCGCCTGCCTGTAATCTGACCACCAACTGCTGCAACAAGCAATGCCGGGGACTCGTGTTATCTGACAAGACTTCGTTATCATAAACAAAATTTGCCCTTTGCCTTCACCCGTGGTCTAGCTGAGGAATATATGATAAAGTTGGCATGTCTGTGAGAGGGGCCAGACTTGTGAGGCACTCAGGTCCAGCCTCGCCTTCTCCCTCCCTCTACCTCCCTTACACTCTCTAACACCCTATAACCTGGTGTAGCTGCTAGCCAGCCGACATGTATTTAAAGATCAGAGGATTGATAAATTTTAATAATTGATGGCTGCCTGGCTTACATTTATGCATATCTGACGCTTAGCTGTGAGGTCGGCGAGGGCTCGTGGGCGCCATATCCCACACCTCGGCCCTCTCTCACCGGCCCCCAGAGCAGCCTCCTAAACCCGGCCAGCCAGCACTCCATAAGCAAATTATAATTAATATTTCAGCGTAACGTAAATCATGCGAGGGGGGAGAAGTTTAGGGGTGGCGTGCGCCAACGCCGCCGGGCTAATGAATTGCTGTCGAGTAATGACCGGGCAATCTCCGAGCAATAAAGGATATGTGGTGATGAATACAGAGCACACACGAGCCTCCATCGTGTCTCATCGCCGGCGCGGCCAATTCCGTCATACCCCGGACCCGGGTAAAATATGGCGATATCACGTCGCGCCGACGGGCGGGTCGGTTAGGCCGTGTATGAACCGGCGAGGGGATGAGTGAGTGTAATCCTGACATAGATAGGGCTTATTGAGACAGAAGCGGCGGCTGGGGATGTCCTCGGTAACTAGCCGGGCTAACTGCCGGGATTACCGTCATCGTCACACGGCCGCACACTGGCGAGTCGAGCCGCGGCTAATACGCCTCATAAAGTTATGGCCGGAGAATTAACCTTGTCATATCCAGTGTGAGCGTGGTCGCTAAACAGGGAGAGGAGATGGGAGGGGGATAGCAGGCTGCCAGAGTTCCGTAAATACAACAGCATCAGCTGCTGTAGACAGCCACACGCAGGTTCATCTGCGCAATAAAAGATGATTATTATTTTATTATTAATCAAGGTTATCTGCACTCAGATTATGATGAAGTTATTTGAACTTTGCGTGCCGAGTCTCGTGTTAAAAAGTACAGGTGTTGGTGATGCCAAGTGAGTGTCCTCGCTTGGGTTTATGGTAGTCTGTGCCCCCGGATAGGATCGTGTAGAAATATAGGTATTTGGTATGTATCCCCAGTTTATAAGACTAATCTGCTGTAAATCTAACCGCGGATATATCACACATATCCATACCTCCACATCCTCCTCTCGCCTCCGTTTTATACCAACTAACAAAGCTCAGCCAATCTCTCGCAGGCCCACTTAAGCCAATAACGCAGCCTACCCACTTATATACACCTGGTAACTAAGGAATACGCGGCGTTGCTAGGGTATATTATCTGGTATATAAGCGATATTCAAGTTTACCTGAGGTTTCCCGGGGATTTGCGGGCGTTTATTGGATGATTACCTCAGATGTGTGGTTTTTCAGGTGACTGTCGTCTGTTGGCTCGATGACGTCATAGGTGCTTTCTTTATTCGCGCAAAACGCGATGTTGATGTTTTAAATTTGACTTTTCTAATCTGTGCATCACCTGTAATATAATCTGTGCTTAGATACCTTTAGTTTTAGGTGACAGATTCGGTTGATAAGGGCGGATTCATGATAAAATATCATCTCGGAAAAAAAATAAAAGTTTTTTAAAAAAGTTTTAATTCAAGCAAACTCATGTGTGCAGATGAAGGCTTTATAGATATAGGTATGAAATGAATATGAATCACGACTGATAAAAATATAAGTTTACATTACCAAAACTACACGTACCTCTTTACTCATGGTACAATAGAGACACACAGTGGAAGTATAATTTATGTGTTATTAATGGCGTATGTTTTGCCACATTACATATTTTATAACTTATCAGTGACAAAAATCTGCGGGCGAAGCGAAGGAAATCAAGTCAGCCATCTGAGAAATATCTCCTTCCCTCCCCACTACAAAGAATAATGAGAATAAAGCATTATGCAGATTAATTCTGTATGGCCGACGTGTCATTGTAAAGTTAGTACACGGTGATGTTGCGCAGAGAAATGGCCTTGTATAGTTTAATATGCAAGACAGGTGTCAAATGTGTCATGATTTATACGTGTAAAACTAACCCCTATTTCACACCTCTCACAAAGTTTACTTGTTCAAAACACCCTTGTTTGTGTTAGTTTTTTACGTGAAAATACCGTCGATGGGGTTTTGGCGAGTTTTGAAATTGAAATTTCTCGCGAAAATTATGCATAAGTTACCAGATGCCCGATCTGTGGAGATCGCAGAGATGATTTTTAATGAAAGCATCTTTTGAAGAGACGCTCTCTCATTGTGCGTCATTCAAGGGCATAAATGTCAAGTTAATTTTATAGTTGTATGAAGAAGTGACTGGTGTCATATTTCCGTATGTATCTATGTAAAGTTTACGATGGGGTATCGGCGGGGGGAACCTCCCCCTTACCCTTGAAGACCCTCATGCTCACCCAGTCGCGGTGGGTAGGTGGGAAATGATCGCACACAGCCCCCCATTCATCGCCCATGATTTATGTGTGATGGCAATATGATGATACTTTGATCTGCACCGATTGGTTTGAATGAATTCCATCAGCGGCAGTCATCTGCGGGACACGTCCCATCATATCGCACACACACACCTGAAGATGTCAGCTATCAATGTAAAACCCGCACTCAATGCGGGCATTGTTTGCCATTTGCAGAAGAGAAATATTTGATCTGACGGACATATTAATACCCACATGTATAGCGCGTGTGTGTGAAATTAGTAAATATTCATATACGGAGTCGTCATATGTAAACCCAGGCGAAATTGGGGGATTGGTGATGTTTTGTGTGGGGTTTTGATAGGGACACACGGAATGGGGTCATGACCCCGTGGGCGGTCGTTGTCCACCTTCTCACTAACATCCGGGAGTGATTTAACTGGACACGGAACATAAAGTGCATACAGTCGGGCTGTAAAGAGCACCACATCCCCTTTCCTATCTATAGAAGGAGGCAATCATCTTCTATTGTACGTGAGGCAAAAAATGCCGACATGTAGCTTGTATACACATACCTACCGCACACAGGGCTCGCATAGAGGGCGACCAAATGCTTCAATTAACACCTCGAGTCAGAAACAATTACGCCACTTGGTACATGCCTCTTTATGCTGCTTATGCTATAAGTGGCGGGCGAATTTATTATTGTCAACGCCAGGTACGGGGAGTTGCACCTCCCCTCTCGCTGCTCTTCTAGGCACCCATAGTTTATACAATTGTAAATAAATTTTATGCAATTATAAATACCAAAATGGGTGCTTAAGCATTTCTTCACTGCACTCTAAATTCTAGGATAAGTTATATTTTGATTGAGATCGATGCTGTTTGTATTGGCAGTGCTCTTGCAGCGAGCAGAAGTTGGCTGCAACTTTCACATATCGCTTCTAGAGTTGCATTCCACCAGTGGATTGGATTTTACACCAGGAAAAAAGTGGCGAGCAACTTAAGCGGGTCCCCCCCTTTACAAAGTCCCCCTTTCCTGGTTATAATAGAGTTGGAATTTCACCCCAATGTTGTGCCCCTGATGAGTTATATATTTTTATTTGCGTTATTATCGAATTGAATGCCTTGCCGAGGGGAATCATATTAAATTGAGGGTCTTTTAAGACTTATGTTGGCCGGTGTTTTGTCAAGCCAAGGTTCAAGTCATGCCAGACCGAATTACGAAAGCCGCCGACAAAAGATGAAAATTAAGTTATGTGTTTGCCGTGTACACAAGTAGAGATTATAAGTTTTTTTCCTCGCCAGACAAAATACATTTTTGTCATGCGTCGAATTTGCAAAGCAAACTATCACCGGGATGGGCGATATTGTATTTATAGAGCCATAAAGTCAAGTCAAGGGCGCGTTCATTGTGTACAGGTGCACAATTGATAATTCCTCATCATTACAAGAGTCTCTCTGCGGGACAAAGCAGTGCTTTATACGGGGCCACGGCCTGGTAAACAGTGGGAAGCGAGGTGGATGCTCCATCTGCTGCTCGACACAGGGCTACAAGCCTCATCTTTCCCCTCCTCAGCAGCCAGGAGATGTACAAGTTCTCCTGCACAATGGAAACCGTCCGCCTTCTGGCATTCAATTCATATATACGCGGACTGTATATACCGGTGGTGGCAACTAAACATCCAGCAAGTGAAAGACCCGGCCGGGCCCGGCCTCGTCAACTTGTCATCTCTGTGTATTACGTTCTGTTCTCCCTCTCCGCGCTGTGCTCTCAGGGAATCGATAAAACTTGTGTGGTAAATGATGTAAAAGTAATAACCATACACTAGCTGTTGTCTTCTGACTCACGCCGCCGTGCTAGACAGACTCTCTGTGCCGATGTGCTGATTCTGCTCGCAGCATGCACCCGTCCCTGTTAAAGTAGCTGCTGCTGCAGCCTGAGTCCCCCTCCTCCTCCTCTTTATCCTGCTTCCATCAGCTGCTTAAGGACAGCAGGTTACTCTAGGTCAATAGGCAGGTCAAGTGGTCGATACCTCCAATTAACACCCTATCTCATATTTATTACTTCTGTAAACTTATTTATTGGTTCTATTGAATTGGATATTAGTTATTATACAGTTGCCTACATTAAGTGGCAACAGTTCCTTATTGATGCTGAGTGAGTTGAGCTTTAAGCGGTTGCCCTCACACAGATTCTTCTGGCCTCATTCTGCTTATCCGCATCTCTGTTGGCTGCCTGTTAGCTGGCTGCTGCAGTGCGGTGGTAACCAGTTGCTTCCCTCAGCCTCAGACAGCACAAAGACGGCTGAAGAGTCGGAGGCGAGGCAACCAAGGTCCCGAGCCATTGTCAGCCCGCCGTCCCTGAAAGCAATTCATCTCTCCTCGGATGTTATGGAGACAGAGAAAATATTGATGTCTCTGCCCTTTTTCTGCTTCATATTCATTTTCCATTTGACAAGATGATAAAAGGTGTCTGTCAGCTATGAAAAGATGATCAGATTTTGAGTCTCTTAGAGGCGAGGAATTTGATCTGGTAATGCCAATGAAATTTCATCGGTGGCGGGGATCGCGGCATTCCCATTAGTCTGTCATATTTCTGCGCATGATTCTGTTTGCGGGATGCCGCACTTCTGCCGATGGTACATTTGACACGACACTCATTAAATAGAGCTTTTCTAGGCGGTGTATGGATTGCATGCGCTGATGTCTGCCGGGAGACGGGAGGAGGAAGAGGAGAAGGAGGGTGGTGGAGGAGAGGGGGTGATGGAAGGGGGGGGGGGCTGAAGGCAGGTCACAGGGGGCAGGGAGGGAGGATTGTAGCCAGATTGTATCAGTTAGCCCCGCTGTCCCCCTCGTGCTGCCCGCCAGTAATGTAATCATGCAGCATTGTCCGGGGCTACCCCCCGACAAACACGCGTCCTTTACCACCAGCGTCCCGGCTAAAGACGAGCCAAGGTCACCAGTGTCGGGTCGTGCACCAGACACGGACAATCTGTGCTGTGTGCTGTGTGTGCCTCCGAGGTCGGGCACGATGAAAACAACAAGTACAAAACTGCAAGGGGTGGGACAGAGGAGGAAAGGCTATGCGGCCAGGCTGTAAAACTGTCAGAACAAGATCGTAACCACACGTGGCAAAAACTTTAAATACAGGTCAGCAGAAGTCAAGCGTCTTGAACAAAGGTTACAATGAAAGAAATATTTAGCTGGCCATTGCCCTTTTTCTGGAACTCGTTGATAGCTGAGCACGTACAAAACGCAGTATTGAAGTAACAAAAAGGAGACTTGACCTGTGAGGCTCAGCAATGACAATTGCCCCTTGTGAAGCCTGCAGGCAGTAAGACGGTTTTATAGCTGGCACCGTGTAAAAAGTGTCAAAACAAGATGGCCTCCGCGGCATGAAAACCTGACCATTGCTTATTACTGGTTGTCGGGCTTTATGCAGGATTTATTGACCCAATTAACACTTTTGACAGTAATTTTGCGATAAACTAGCATGTTTTCGCCTTTTTATTCACGTCTCGTCAGATTTTCTCGCCATTTTTGCCCGCCTCCTCTCTCGCCGCGCATATTTCTCGCCGGCATATGCTTATGACTGTACATCATCTTCCCCGAGTTGGCAAGCCGCGGCGCCTAGCCGGTAATTTTCTTGTTATGGATGTAGCTCAGAAGAGATGGAGGTGAATTAGAAAGTGCTTGAGGCTGTCCTCTCCAGGTTTGCCCGCGTTTGTCATTGTGGCAGCCAGCTTTGAGCAGTCCTTTCAGGTAGCCTGCCCACAGCGAGCGGGCAAATTGGCCCGGGCCTTTGTCCCCGCCCCGGCAATATGATGGCGGTGTGAATATGCGCCGACAGATATGTCATTAGTAGGGGACGGAAGAAGACCTACAATAATTAGGTATTAAGTATCAGCTTTTGCCCCGCGCAGACCCGGGGATGATTTGATTCGGACAATCCGGGGGCGCATTCATATGCACGCCGGTGTGCGATGACTATGATTTTATTGAATGGCAACAAAGCCGGCTAACTGATGTATGTCCGCTGAATGGTGCGCGCATCTCGGCGGACAATCATACCCTGAATGCCCTCCCAAACAGGACATTGTCATTTAGCCATTGAAAATTACAAGACACTGCATTACCATATGTCACCTCTTTAGAAAAAGATGAGTATTTATGGCTGCCCGTGGGCACCGGGAGGAAATTGAAATTTTTACTACATAGCCATCCATAATTGAGTATTTGAAATCGTATCGTATCGTTGATATCGTTTGTATTGTGTCAACAGGTGCGATTCGCTAGAGGGTAAAATGTCCCGGGCCCCGTCGCCCTGTGGCACTGATGCGCTGTGAAAGGCGAGGGGGACCATTACACCAAATCTTTATAACTGACACAAATTCCTCACTTTATAACTCGTTAACGTTCCATCAGAACTGGTTTTTGTATAATTCTATCCCATTTCGGATGCATCAGCCCCGATAGTGGCCGGTTTATGGCCATAGAAAATTAAATGGTAAAAATAAGTGAAGCATCTCATAATTGCTGATGCCCTTATTTCTCATGCATTCACTGATGCAAAAAAGAAATAGTTTGAAAAGTCCGGTTCACCTTTGTCATTTCTGAGATACATATCTAAGCAGATTGAAGTTTGCATTCGTTTCCTTGTTTAAGCACGTATGCAAAGTGTTAACTTTTTATTGACTTTCCAACTTTGTGTGACTTGAAACACTCAAGTTGGTTTTTCAACTTGGTGTGAAGTACATTCATTCTAACAATCTAACAAGGAAATATTGGACCAAGTTTCTTCTCTAGTATGCCTGTGAATAAATAATTTCTTGCAAACCCTGCATTAATTATTTGTGACTTTAGATAGAACATTGATTAGTGACCAGTACATGGTAGTTTGGTGTGGTACTGAGGAGACGAGCTTCATGAATGAAATCAGGTGGACTGGAATCGTCGGGTCCCCCGACCTCGGAGTACTTTAATCAAGTAATCTGCTCTCGGGCGAGCAGACAGTAGCAGCACTACAGTACTGTGCTCGGAATACATTTACCCGGGCAACGAGCCACACATCCCCGCCGAGTCCGTCCCTCTGTCACCGGGCTGTCTCCTTAGGCAGCCTCCACACACACTCACGCCCCAGCCAGAGGATATGAAATTAATAAGAAAATCTAAAATTAATAAAGGACAAGTCTCTGTGGTATAGGAATTCAATATGTATAATGCCGGGGCTAAGTGGTGTCCGACGAATGGGACGTAATTAGATTTGGCAGGCGTTCGTCGCCGAGCGAGTGTTATGAATTTCATATTGGAACGCCACACGCTGCATATGCATACAGACTGTGTAATAAAGAGAGAAATTGCCAAATGAAATTCATTTCAGATTGGAGCGAGGTCTCGCCCGCCATATTCCCCGCCTATTGATGGGAGGCGGCGATACCGGGGTGCAGCGGCGGGCCCCCCGTATCACAAGATCAAATTTTCCGAAATGTGCATGTATGAATAATATTTCTGCTCGTGCTGCTGAGATGAATACCAACTCATTGAGCGGGCGAGGCGGGCCATTTCCTGGCAGTTATAGGCCAGTTAACCCTACCCGCCGAGAGTGGCACGGGTTCGCCACCACCGCCCGTCCCCAGCCGATCCCGTGGCGGGGGCATTGTCAATTTAGATGTTGCGGCAGACAAGCAATTGTCTCTTCAGGGAGCTCAGCTTTTATTTGTGAGGTCACCCGATCATGTCAAGGGCGGCGGCCCGGCAGCTGTTGCAAATATCTGCCATTGACAGTGATTTGGCGGCTCGACGCTTGTTGAGTTCTGCCTCTTTGCCTCGGCTTTGTGTCCCGGTGTGTTACGGGAGAATGCCTCCGCTCGGTTCGGCCAGCGCTGAGCGTTCCGCCTGCTCCACTCTCTCGCTCGCTCGGTGCTGGCGGAGAGTCTGACAGACACACATAACGCATTCCTCGCCTGTCGTCGTGCAGACAATCCTTTCTGCCCGGCCGCACACAGCCAATTTTAACACCACTTCCACCGCTCATTATCGCCCATCACAGCCCCCTAAAATATTGCAATAATAATATTTCGAGCATCAGATATGATGTGAAGGGGCCATTTGGCGGGCTGCTCGGGGACTAACGGGGTGATTTTCTCGGTGTAGTCAAGGTACTTGAGCTGCGCCGGTATTGTACAATAATATCCATGCTGTTTTCTGATGGATGTGCTCAAATTTAGCACCGCTGAACAACGATACGAGCTCAATAATGTCTATAGACATCTATAACCTGCCATAGACGTCTGGGTTCGGAGGCGTTACTTGTGTTGTGTCTGGGTGATGTCGTAATAAGGCGTTTCCCGTCTGGATGCTTGTAATCACTGTTGACCTAATTAGGTTCCTCTTTGCTATAGTTGCCACCTTTTATGTTTTAAGTCTCAGATTAGCCGATCGGTGTGAGATAATCTTCAATAAATCTTACGTCACATGTAGTATTGCATATAACATGTAAAATGAATGGTCTCATTTATCATATATACTTAAGTACTTTATTTGATTTTTGCAGGAACTGTAGGGGAGCCTGTAGCCCCAGACGCTGGTGACGCAGAGATGGACACCCTTCCCCCTGCTGCTGACGCGCCACAGACCAGTGAGCTGATGGGAGATGAAGAGCTGGGAGCAGAACCCCTGAAAGAGCAGCCCGTACCGGCACAACACAGAGAAGCCTCCACAGACGACCTGCCCCGGGGTATGGCTGACCGGGAGGAGCCACCAGTACTCCCCCGGCTCGGGGAGGCAGAAGACTCGGTGCCCGGAATGATGGAGAGGATGAGCGTGGAGAGCCACGGTCTGGTCTCCCCCGCCCGCTCTCCGCAGCGATACGAGGGCGAGGAGGCTGTGGATCCCGCCGAGCTCGCCGCCATGGAGGGGGAGCTGGAGGACGAGGAGGATGGCATCCTCGAGGACGAGCTGGACGAGGACCTCGAGTCGACAGGCGGGCACACCACCCCCACGAACATACCTAAGATGCCCGGACTGGCCCCTCTGCCCGTCCTGTCCGACTCTAACGTGAAGATCGAGAGCCTGGAGAACACCAAGGTGGCCGTGGCCCAGTTCGCGGAGAACAACATCGCCAACCCGCAGGACCTGGCCTTCCTCCAATCCACGCTGTATAATCTGCAACAGCAACAGCTCTTCCAGCTCCAGTTGTTACAGACTTTACACCAGCAGCTGCTGTCTGGCGTGCCCCCCAACCTCACCAACCTGCCACAGCTCGCGCAGATGCAGAGCCTGCAGAGCCTGCAGAACCTCGGCTTCCCGGGCGGTTTGCCCGCGGGAATGCTGAGGCTACCAGGGCCCGTACCCCTCCAGCCTGGGGGTGTGGAACACAAGATGCCGCGCCCTGACGAGAAGAGGCCCCCGCTGCTGCCGATGGCGGCCATGTCCAGCCTAGCTTCCACCCCCATTCCTCCGTCTGATGGATCGGTAAAGATGACGTCATCCGCCATGCCTCGTTCTCACAGCGAGTTGATGGGTAGCGACATCTCTACTTCAGAAGGTAAACTAAATTTCATTATTTCTGTCCGTCTGTCACTATCCTGTAGCACCAGAATAGCTCCTAGAAATCACATCTTGTTTTACACACCACCTAGTTCAGTGTCGTATAGCTCACAACATCAATTCTAAATCTACTCACACAATTCCCCCCGTAATATTCCCACACGCGGTAAAGTAGACCGAGCTTAGATTAGAAAATATGATATACACTTGTTTTTCACCACACTAACCCGCGGCCTGTTTTGGAGTGGCTTTATGCAATGAATAGCGATTTACAAGGGCGCCGTTATCATATTAGGCGTAATCAAATATGACTACTTCATATTTATGCCTGACACTGACGCTAACACAAGATGATTTGAGCAGCCCGAGCAACTTCCCGTCCTATTACAAGACGTAATTGAGCCATTGTGCTCAAGTTATTGCTGCTCGATTCCCGCATCCGACTCAATCATATCCCTGCTCACGACTCGTTATAATAACTGTATTTATCTGAGCAAGCAGCTCCTGTTTGCTCATCTCGCCGGATTTATTTGTAATTGTAATACATCTATGATACATATCGTCATCTGCTTGTCTGAGCGGAGGGAGCGTGGGTCGGAATCTGTGCCCCGCTCAAACCCGCCGCATCACACGGCAACTTGTTGTCACAAACCTGTCAAAACATGCGATACCCTTTTGCTGTCGGGAACGCACCACCATGTAAACATGGAGGGAAATCATCGTGTGTTTTGCAATCAATGAAACATGTCTCACCCATGTAGAGCGATGGCAATTAACTTTTTTGTTTTCATCTTTACTTTCTTTATGGCAATCGAGCATATTTATTAGTTGGTAATTGATGATTTATAGCACTTGTCACACGAGTAACACTTGTAATATCGCCCTGTCCCGCGGGTTAACCTCGTGTACGGACAGGAGTATTACAGGCAGCCCCAGCCTGATTATCGCGTGTGCGAGGAGCCGAGGGAGCTGCTCCCGTCCCTCCTCCTGCTGCTCTGCGGTCCTCCAGCCTCCCTCAGGCGCTGTTCCACTCTGTGTTCATCACTCTGCTCACCGCCGCCGCATTGTGCCGGCGTGAATGCTTTGACACGGACGGCGGCTGTCAGGGAAGCTGTATGAATCATATTAGCTGACATCCACTTGCGCTTGTCATCCACGTCATGTAGCAGTTGTCTGAGGCCAGACGGGCAACAACAAATGATGCTCGCCAGAGACGGGGACAGGCGCGAAGCTGGGCTGTGTCTTCTGCTGCTGATGGTGGTCACCGGGAGAGTACATGTATCATAACGCGGGGCGTGGCCCGAGAGTTATTTCCTGTTGCCTCCTAGCCCCCTCCCTCGCCCCTCCACGCCGGCTCCTCACCCCAAGTTCCGGCCCGGAAGTCCGGTCTAACCCCCAACCCGCCATGTTAATTTGTAACCACTGTCACACACGCGGGCGGCGAGGCAATATTCTTTTTGTGTTTGCCAGTGTCCTTGAGGCCACGAAGATGATATTGCTGTCAGAGACGCTGGATTCAAGTCACATAGCGCTCGGCAATGCTTCATAGAGCGGGAGCCCGCGTCTGCTGCCAGAACGCTGCCATCTCTCCCACTGTGTAACAAGGTCATGATGTCTGTCCGCTCTATTGTCTCAGTCTCTGGCCTTTGTTCCCCGTGTTATGTGCGTGTCTCTGTGTGTGCATCTCTCTGTTCTTTTGCCGCACGTGCTACGATGGACGCCTCGAGTGCCCGCGTATGCCCACGTCCAAACGTCTCAACGTCGGGCGTACGTCACGTGAACGTCTGAAGAGATTGCGGCTCAAAGAGTCGTGTAAAGTCAATGGCGATGATCGAAATGTAGACCTCGCCACCCAGGCTTCATAATCTGTCCACTTGAGATTAATATGGCTGTCTAATGTTGGATTGAGCCGGGGCGAGCCGGCACAAAGGTTGCCTGTGTTTTTTTGCGTAACAAAAACGATTTATGTGCCCCGAGGTTGTGTTTATGTCATTAGAATTCGGCTCTTTTATCTTGTCGTGAGTTTGTCAGGAGTTGTAGCGGCACTCCATCCCTCTGGTTTTATATAATAATGTTTACAAGCGTCGACACTCCTCCTCGGCGTGCTTTTTTCTCTGCAGGCGGGGGCAGGGAGTAGGAAGGGGAGAATCATGCAGGAAGAGTATATTCATGGAGAAAATCATTCATTCCGCTTGTTGCCAATGGAAACACAATCACATGGCCGGAGAACGCGGTTTGGCCGGCGAGCAGGGGTGGGGACGAATCGTTTGGCTAGTGTTTCAATATTTCCATACCCCTCTGCCTCTAGTTATGCAACAAACGCAGCCGATGGTGATGACATTTAATGTAGCGAACATTTCCAATTATCCCTGGCCCCCACCCCGGCGCTGGCACCCGCCAGTCTCGCTAAAAGTTCACATCAAAATTGGTATTCCACAGGTTATGCATTCATGTAATGTTATTTCCATGTGGGAATATATTGGGTATCGGATTCGCCCGCTGAGGGCTGGGCAAGTGCGCAAAAATTTGAATTCCAATAGAGGTGCGAGAGTCGAGTGACTGGGCTGTAAGCCGCGTTTGGCTTATCAGTTGGCCTTTCCGCGAAACCTCACCCCCCGCGCCCTGTGGGGACACGAGGGGGCAGGACCTCTGTTAGTGCGGCCGTGACACTGATGATGTGTAAGTGTATAACACAGGTGATGGGGGGGGGGGGGCGCTGTGTCTCCTCCTCGCCCCTGCCTCAGCAGCCTGGCAGATGTCACCCGAGAACGTGCTCAACACGAGCAGAAAGCAGAATTGAGCAAACCGCTCGAGACGCGCGGGGTAAGATGATGGAAAACCGACTCAAAAATGTCATCGAGTAGAAACTTAAAACATTCGAGCAATGATTCATCTTCCTCGACAAAAGCTTTTCCCATTTCCTCGTTCTCCTCTGTCCTTTACGTTTAACTTCAGTTATGCGTCAAATACAATTTAGAATATTGAAATTTTTGACTCGATTATGTGGCTTTTGAGTTGGCGAGTCGTTGTATTTTTGCTTGCTCTTGAGGCGGGAGCTCGGGGAGGGTGAGGATTCCTTGTGATATGCGATACGTTATTGACAATAGTGAATCACGCTCGCACAAGTCGGGCCTCCTGACTGGTGAGGGGTTGAGGTCTGGCTCGAGTTTACCCGGGTTATTATCATACGGGCGGCGAGCGACGGGCCCCGGTGCGCGGGTGCCTGCCCCCTTTAATGTTTCATATTTATAAAGCGATGTGACGAGCAGCTGCCGGCATCCAGCAAAACAAGGCGCGGGCAGGCACGCAGGAAGTCCGCGCCGCCTAATGGACAGCACAAGTGGCAAAACAATGTCACAAATAACACGATCAATTTGCCGGGGATATTTATTCAAACTTATATTCCATATGCCGTGGCGTTTCTCACAGGCAGCGCATATGTCTAAATCGGCGCGGATGTGTTGGTTTCTGACAGCTGGATGGTCTTGCCAGTGCCGCGCTACATTATTCAAGTGTAATTTATTCGGGAGAGCTGTCTTGTGTGTTGGCCCCCGTGTCTGGCCCCTCTCAGACCATCATCTCGGCCCCGGCCTGGATGTGGTTACGCTAAATAGTGGCCACAGTCTCAGCCCGGCTCCGATTCCTAAACCGTTCCACGTGCACTCTCCCTCCGTGTGTGAGTATCGTATCGGGGAGCCAGTGCCGGCTACCAGTCAAACCTGCGAGTGGACTGGTGCCAAATGTGGCCGACCGGTGCCAGAAGGAGAGGCACGAATACTACTACTTTGGGAGCAATGGTCAGTCGGAGCGGTTCTTTGTCTGGCAAGCACGAGCGCATCACAATGCTCATCAGCTGCGGGCATGATATACGCGCATTAATCAGTAATTAATACGCAACTCAGCAAACAGTTGTGAGTTATGTGCGTTCCAAAGTAAGAAACTTCAAGGTCATAGACACATGTTGTCTTTGATGGGAGTTTTTGCCAATGGAGAACGAGGTTTTGGTGCCCGATGGCAGTTTTTATGATAATTTGTGGTCGTATTTAACTGTAAATGTGATGTGCTATTTGACGAGTTGACTCACAGACGAAATGTCCTCTGCCTCCCTGAAACATTACACCCCATAAAAGCACACACAACCCGATCTTCCTATTACACCAGCCCCAGACACAGGCCATAGCCGGGTCCCCGATTAATCATTTGTCCCGTTTTACTGGGAATTGCTTGTTTTTCAATGGTTTACTTATCATTTTCACGTCCCCTCCACGACAAGAGCGAATCGAGCTCGGGCTATCAGAAATTTTGTAATACACGGCGCAGGCCTGTAATTCGCTTGTCAGAAATACGCCGATGTTTTCTCTTTATGCGCCCATCTAAATACGTGTTTGCATGTCTAGGGGGGACCCGACTCGGCCCGACTCTGTCCATTAAGGTTGAAGCTCACGTAGCCCACGTCACACCGGCAACCATCACTCATAGGTGTTTGGCAATACGTTCATTTTTGAGCAGGATGAATGGTTTCATTAAGATCGTGTGATAAGTTTCCAGTGTCTGCCAACCCCAAATTATCCGCAGGCATACTCTCACGATCTGACAGCAGCAGCAGCCGGGCAGAGGAGGGAGCAGCCATTCATATATCTGGTCCCGGCTCCAGCCACCGAAACTTTCATTTCTCCTGCTCATCTCTGACCTCCTTTTCAATGCCGCTCGAAATCTGTGCTCAATTCATTCTCTTATCAGATTGTCGAGCTCACATTTGTTACTGTGATTCACTAATTGACTGAAGGCAATTAAGCATGTGGATCGTTTTTTGTTTGTTTGACATGTTTTGGTTGATGAGAACAGGGAGAAGATTCCGTGGGCGATGCTCTTGACAAAAAACAAATAAGCCTAATCGGTTATATCGTCGGGTGGCTATGAATCTATTGCCGGAGTAATCCGACAGAAATGAAATATTCATCAATATGAATTATAGCCGGCGTGTGCTCGCCCGTTAATTCTCTGCCGGCACGGCATCGGAGGATGAGAGCAGGGAGAGGCGAACTGCGTGCTCGGACTGCGAGCGTGCCCACGGCCTCGGGCCTTCCCTGCCTCCCCCCACACACACCGCGGCCCCAGTCCCACCACCGCTCCCCGGCATCCCCGGCATCAGGCACAAATCACCGGCGCAACATTTGTCAATTTGATTGCTGGCAGCGAGACCTGGGCAGCATCACCGACTGACAGGCCAGCGCCAGATCACAGCTTATTAAATGGCCGAGCTAAGATCTGCGACCTGACAAAAGTATGAAGACGTATTATGGAATGTTTATCTAATTTGGGCTGAGAACGGCACGGCTTAATGTCACTTCTCGCTTGTTTATCTGACGGATAAAGAATTATGTTTATGGTTAGCGTATAAAGTTTGACACTTCGCCTCTGCTCCATGTTCCCGGCAGTCCAGGAGCAGACGACGTGAAATACTGGCGGGAAAATAATAACTAAAACGCAGACGATCTGAGAGTTATCTGTGCACTGCTAACACATTTACCTGTCACCAGGGGAGGGATTTATGAAAGAAAGATTGGATATAACTTACCACCCCATCGATCATGCGGGCCACCTACTAAACATCGGGCGCCACGGGATTCGGGCGGCTACAAGGAAGTCAAAATGCGCCATTTTTGTTTCTGTGAATCATCCGCAAGCACATTTGCATGTTATATGTCTTCCGGAACAATAAAATGAGCAAAAACTACCATCATTCACGTACACAGTGAGCCAGTCTAACTTACATCGTGTAGATCTAATCAAATTAATTAGGCATCGGTACTGGCTATGTATTTTGCAAGCGTAAAACAGCCAAGTCGGTGAAGCCATTTGCAGCTAATCTGAGAGTAGACACAGTCAGATAAGACAATGAAATGGAATCACGTAGAATATCACGGCGTTTACACACAATTATAACCTCGTTTATAACGTCATTAGCCCACAGACAATGATTGAATGCGGTTATTTGAGCATTGCCAGCTCTGCCCGCCCGCTCCCATACGGGACATGTAGCACATTACATCGCCATCACAGCGCTTTTATTTAATGCCGAGGAGTAGCACTTTTATCTCGGCTAAAATATGAAGTTACGAGACATTAGGATAACCCAGAGGACGTATACAAAGTCGGCGTATGTGTATATAAATTAGGCATCAGGGTGAACATATACTCAGGCCTTGATGGCATCTAAAAATAGCTGAGATAGTCCAAGGCTAATGCTAAAAGCTTTGTGTGGAAAAAGTGCATATATCAATCATTGTGTATCAATTCGAAGTTCTACCCGTCTTAACTCCAGGTACCATCATATAGAGGTAATTAATTGACATTTAAAGGGTTCTACTGTTTTAGTTTCTTGTCCTTGCCCCACTTGCTCCTGCAGCAGAACGGCCTGATTCTTGCTGCTGTCTGCACAGATGCTTCAGGACACCTTGTGTCTCTGTGATGCTGTTGGTCAGGGGACTTGTTGCCAGGCAGCAGTGATTCCTTCGGATTCCACCGCGTTAAGGAACAATACCACGGATGACAATGCTTGTCTGACATGATACAGCCAGTGAGTGTCTGTGGAGGTGGGAAAGGGGGGGGGGCGCATGTAGACCGACCTACAATCACTAGAACCTTTCCCCCTGGGGCTGGTAAAAGGTCTGAGCTTTGCTTTTTGTCATCAGAAACGAGGGGACACAATTTCACAATTTACTCGCCCGTGCCATAACGAGATATGAAAGCATCGATGGCTGGGGGGCGGTGGCTTCGTGAAGGGGGCTGGGGGTTATCCTCGATCCTCGTTACCTGGGTTACCGTGTGAGTGGGGCGCGCAGCCCCTCTCTTGCCCCGGGCTCTGTCATCACCGTCCGCTGTTTTCCTCATTATCGCCCTCGTCATTTTCCGTCGGCTCATCTTTTGATCTGATAATGACGTTTATTGTGTTTCGGCTGCGGATTATTTTCGCAGCCAGCAACACGTCTTTTGCCCGACAATGATGGCGCCATAATGGCATAAACGCGAGTCGCGAGTGACGAGTCGAGCGTGAGCTTTGATGTATGAAAATCTGACACGGTGATTGCCTGGCGTAATGCGAGTTAGGATGAGTTTTTTTACCTAATGATGACAACTCTTAGGGGCAAATCCCGCCCAATATATCATAACCGATACAACGATGCGCTCGTTCCCCACCAACTTTGATCCGATAAGATCAAAGAATCGGGCGTTTGGCTGAGAGCAAATTGTGACAATAGTTAGGCGGGTATTGTTTAGTGGTAGATGAGTGAGGATCGGGCAAGGTCTGCAGGGCACGGCAGGCGGTAGATTGATAATAAGGCAGCCAAATTTGCTTCATAATCCATTGTTTGAGGCGGGAGACTGATGAGAATGGCAGAGAGGGGACGATGGAGAACTGACGTACAGAAATGGAACGTTAAGAGTTGCGGCAGCGAGTGCCACACGCGCGGGTTATGAAGTGAAAGAATTCGCCTGCCAGGGCCTTGCTTTGTTTCCTTAATGTTGATTTTATGCATATTTCCCTAAATGATTTGTGTGCTTTGCATTAATAAGTTTGTTGTTGTGGCAGGCACGGCCCGGAGGGGTGTTACAACTTCATGCTCTTTGTTTTAACAGAAATATCCCGAACTTACACACTAATCCCCGGATTTGTGTCGGCACTAATTGGCTGTTTAACCACTGGTGATAGTTTACTCAAAAGTGTAAAACTATGAGCACTGAGCCGGATTGAGTCGTTGTACTGAGGTATAACATGAGAGAGCGGCCCACGTTGAGTTTACATAGAAAATAAGCGGTCGGGGTATGAGTAACTTGTATGCGAGCACACGGGCCATGTGGGGTACGTCTTGTAACAACAATCAAGCGCTAAAGACATTAAATCTGGGATATGTTTGAACAATAGCCGCTAGCTCCCACGGCCAATCGCCCCGTGCCCCTGCCTGCCCGTTCCCCCTCCCCGCCCCTCCCGGGCGTAATTACCGCTAACCTCATATCCACCGTGATGGTCATGCGTGCTTCAGCTGCTCCGGCCAAGGTGGAAATTATATTTGCTTCTCTTCGGGCACCTCCTGCCATTTAAACAACGCTTTCCTCCCGCCGGCGACGTATTACAGGCGCGAAATTAATGCAAACAGCTCGAAATTGTCATAAAATTGTTGCGTGGCCTGTCCGGTGTGTGGTGGTACATGTATATGCGATGTTTCACGGTGCGGGTCGACGGTGTAAAGAAAAGTGCCCCATTCTCATCAGCAGCCATCGAATCGAAGGTGGCAAGTTAATTGTACGCGTTTAAAAATGAGAGATCATACGATAAGCTGCTGTGAGAAACGCCAGAGTGTGAAAACACCGCCTCGAGGCCACCTGACTAATGTGTATCGTTTTCATCTTTTATAATTCCTGTAGAAAACCTCCACGCTCCCCTGCCCCCCTCCGTCATATATAAGCGTGCTATTCATAAACCGCCTTTTGATAAGCCACCACCGCGAGATATTCAGGTGGGAAATACATTATATTCACTTTGATGCCCAAATATTGTAGCCGGTTGTTGGGCATTGTGTGAGGAGGTTCGGCTTTTTGACGGGCGCTCATAACTCACCCGATCCTCACAGCTCATTAATATTCCGCACAAAGCGCCAACAAAACCCCGATTGTGGCGAACGTTTCCCCCGGTATCATTCTTAAATATCATCTCCGGTTACCAAGGTGAGCGCGTTTATGAATCATAGGCCGCGCTATATCATATCACATTTTATATAATTAAATGAAGCCCCTCATACGGCATAGATAGAGGAATGTGCGCCGGTTTTGTGCGGGTGACGTTTTGCCGGCGGTATGAATGGCCCCCTTGTTGTTTTCAGTTTTTTTTTATGACTGCACACACCACGCATCGTGCCCTGTGAAATTGATGATTTGATATGAATTTGTATTCAGGTGTTTGTTTAATTAGTTTTTATGTACAAACGTTTCTCACGTCAGCCCCTCCACTTTCATACACCTGGCTACCCATTACCGAACAATAGGAAATAGCAATAGCATTGGTACAACATTAAAACATCTCCCTATTTTATCCGCATTGTTTGGTTTTGCGCTGGTCAGAACGTTGTGTTGGCCCCAGTTAGCCCTCGTGGGGTGGGAGAAACTGGATGCTCTCCAAGGTACGGCGTGAGAGACCAGAGGCCACAGCCGAACAATCACAACCATGATTGACGCCGCATATCAAAGATGAACTCTTCTGTTGCCCAGCAGCAGAATTCTGGGGCTCGGAACATCCGTCTCCACTGTTCTCTATGAGGAGCGTGCATGTAGCTCGGACATACAGTCTCCCACCCACCCCGGACCTCGGACATACACAAGCTACCCACCCACCCCTGTGCTGCTGATACGAGCCACACTGTCTGGCTGCGGGGACCTACTGATAGAGAAAGCATGTAGGCAGTGGCCACTCCTCCTCGCATATCAATGCTGACATATTATACTCTGCTTGGATTTGTTTCAAAACACACAGCTGCTCCGCGCACAAACTGCCTGCCCAGATATGCGTGGAATTTCAAAATAAATTGGGCAAACATTAACAATATGTTACTAACAAGGCACGTTCTGGTGTAAGGTCCGGTCTGAGATGCTGAGGCTGCTAGCCGCGAGGAACCTGGTTATGCCTGGTGATGCCAGTGCCAGGAAATGTAACACATTCTGTCAGAAAATATAACAAACTGACCGCACCTAAAATCAAACACAGAAACCTCTAGACCTGAAGTTGATTGATGGCTTTGAAAATACGCTTAAAATATCACACCAGGATATACAATGGTATGATTCATATACTACGGAGTCATTTATTGAAAAACATATCTTAAGTGCCTGATATCGTATTGTTTTTGGTTTGGTTGAGTCACAGAAGAGCGTGGGCTCAATATACTTTGGTAAATCACTGAGCTATGATTTCCACTGAGTATGATTCAGATGTGTATAAAATGTGAGTTTGTGTTGACCCCGAGGCCTCTGGCCGCAGTGATCTGGAGTATATTATAGATTATTGTAAGTGATATGCGTATGTTTGTGCTTAAGGCCCCGGGTAGTTAGATTCGCCTTAGATATGATAAACGACTCGTAACGTGCGAGCGAAATTCCTCTCGCGACCCTACCCCCCTAGCGGCTCCGGAATTATGAAACCAAAGACTGACATTCACCATACGGCCAGATAAAATATGATGTTGTTTAGGCAAATATGATGTTTTCTCGGCTGAGTTATGATGCATCGTGAGATGATAGTCCTCTCCGGTTAAGATTGTTTAGACTAAGCACTCCACTCCCTAGTCGCAACTTTTCCTCCTCCGAGCTGCACCGCTGGGAGAGCTCCTCAGATTTATGAAAATGTAAAAAAAGCGGCAACAGTTATGAAGCAGACAGAGGGGAATGGCGGTAACCAGGGCGATGCCTGGAAGAGAAGATGAGGAGGGAAGTGAGATGATATCAGTGAGGAAATATTCGGCGCTGCGCTCGGGCTGTCAGTGCGGCTGGGGAGGGGGAGATTTATGACAGTTTAATAGCTGGAATGTGGGATATCAGTCGGGGGGCTGACTCGGGTAATGTACGGGGTCAGGAGGGGGGGATGAGCGGGGGGATCAGGGCACATACACACGTCACACGCTGCTGGGCAATTTGTCTGACATGCTCCCCCTCCCTCCCACACCACATCACCACATCCCACACCAGCAGTTCGTCACTAGTTTACTACAAGAGCTCACAACTTTCTGTCTGTCTCACATACATATCCCACATAATACAAGGGGAACTTTCCTACTCATAAATCATATCATAACACAGGCAGAATTGCAGGAAGTAAAGGTGCTTTAATTGTTATAACTTTGTGATCTGTATATAGTGTCTTTGGTGAAGTTTGGAAGGTTTTTATAGTGTGACCGACAACTTCTGTGTTTTACTGGTTCCCCGTTAGAGACTGACCCCAGTCTGGCAGGAAACTGACCAGATGTGGTAATGCATGGTCAGAATTAGGTGTACTCGTTCTGGGGCTATTAGCAGGCACCTAACCATGAATGCCTCCGCCTCTCCCTCCTCTCTGTATCCCTGCACAGTGTTAGCATCTCCGTACACGCCGCGTTTACATGGAAACGGAACGTTTTATCCGGCATCTTGTCATGGCGTGAAGACAATGACAGTTTTTATGTGTGTATGTTTATTTGTAGCGCGAGTTTTGTTTGTATTATACTTGATACACAGACGGAGCTCATGTGCGGTGTGTGGTGCCTCACCACCGCACTACTCCCCCAGTCCGGCACAGTGCTCCACCTCCCACTCCCTCTGGGAACACCCCCCCTCTCTCACCTCCCTCACCCGTATGTATATGAGAGGTCGGACCGGGGCCTGACATGCCCACTATCCCTAGCCGAGAACTGACACTAACCAGACCGCCTCGCAGCCCGCCAGAATTCTTGGATGTTGCTGGCAAATTGTGGGTGTTGACTGACAGGAGGGAGATATTTATTTGAAGATATGATGAGGGTGAAATTTTAAGATAATGCACCGAGGGCTATCTCGGCTCGAGTAAATTAATAGCAGAGCCAAGTGGCTGGCCGGGGCACGGCTGCTTATTATAAATGGCAGAGGCGTGTTTGAAATAGTTTTGCCGCTGCTAGTTTGACAGATGCGGCGATATCGGGAACATATGATCCCGCATCCATGCTGATGTGGCATTTATTTTCAGCTGGGATTTCATGTTCTCGCTGATTTGAAACAGCGGCCACAGGAGCGCACAAGGCTCGTGGCAGAGGCGCTCTCTGCCATTATTCACCGGTTAATATGTGATGCCAAGTCTGAGTCGGACAAATAACCCGCCATTCTCCCCCTGTTCTCTTCACTCCCGGATGTCGTCTGCTCAACGGGAAAAGACGATAATCCCGTCGCTGTACGTGCGCGCCCCGGATTAATGGATTAATGTTGACGGGGCAGAGTGGATTATCCAGTCAATCAAATATGATAATTCATAACTCAAAGATCCTCATCGATCATCGCCATGTCAGCGAGAACCTTGTAAAGATCATCCGGGCAATTTGCAAAGTACTTTGAGTTGATCTTTGGCGGGCGCCCAGAGTGCAAAGGAAAGTGCTCAATAGATTATTAAATTATACTCATATTGATAACCTCAATGAAAGACGAGTCACATGTCTTGGCCCGGGTGAAACAGTGTGAGAAAGTTTTGTGGAAAGTTCTCAAGTTTGTCTCAGCAGCTGGTGGAAAGTTTAAAGTGATATTGAGGCCGAACATTTGGATTATGTAGCACAGTGATCGTGTATTGGTTTGGTTCGGTTGGGCACCACGAAATGATATGACCTTTTGACTGTGATATGATCCGCGCTCTAGCCAGACATAGTTTATGTAATGGCCGGGAGCGACGCTAAGCCATCTCAGATTTGTGCTCAGTCGAGCCACCAATTCTGATATAAACAGCCTGCCTAGATATGATCATTTGTTTATACTGCGAGGAGGTAATTATATATTAATCAGGCTAGCATAAACAAAGCGCCACTCCAAATGTGCGTAATATTTCATCGTTATGAGCGCGTCCATCTGGCTCGGTGAGTCGGTACGTCGAGTCTTAGATGAAATTATATAAAATTCAGTCACAAAGCCGAGTGGTGGGTTGTTGTGTGAGAATATTCATGTGGTTTTAGGTTACTCCCGCTTACATCTGTTGTCGGTTCACTGGACGGGAAGGTTTGATATCGAGTGATTCCCGCCGGGAAAAGAGCCACCGCGGGCATATCATCATCATCATCATGTGTAGATTACTTTGTGACTTTGATGGCTTTTCACACTATTTCAGTTTTGGATTTATTCCCCGGGCCCGGCGCGCCGATCCAATCGGGCGAGCAGCGCGATGCTCAAACTTTTCTTTGTACTGCGCGAGTCATCGCATCGCAGACGAT